>QJOA01000748.1:0-29689 GCA_004155915.1 Monosporascus sp. CRB-9-2 | reverse complement strand
AATTATTATACGTTATAAATTTTTATTTAATAATATCGTTAAATTTTAAATAATATTTAATATTATTATTATATTAATTAATATTACGAATAATGTTATTTAATAATTTTAAATAAAAGTTATTCGATTTAAAAATAAAATTAAATAATTTAAAAATTAATTTAAAGCCGAAATATTAATTATAACGATTATTAAAATTAAAATTAAAAAGCCCGGACTTTATAATAAAAAAAACGTTTAAATATTTTTTACTTAAATTAAAATATTTTTTTAAGTTTTAAAATTAAAAAACTTAATAAATTAAATTTTTATTATAATAACTTATTTTATTAAAAATGCCGTAAATTGGTTCGAACTTATTATACGAAATTACCTATTAATTAAAAAATGCGATAAAAAAAATTATTAAGGAAATTTTTAAATATTATATTAATTTCGAAAATAAATTTTAAAATAATTTTATTAAGCCGAATAAAAAATAAAACGTAATTTAAAAACTTTTTTAATTATAATAAAAAGAAATTAATATTTAAATATATTATAATATTTGAAAATATAATTATTAAAGCCGGATACGAAAATAACGAAAATAATATTATAATCGATATATTTTATAAAAGATTAAAAAAAATATTAAGAATAAATTAATTAACAGAAATCGGATTATAAATTTTAATAAATATATTACCGCAACCGTAAAAATTAATAATTAATGATTAAAAAAACGATAAAAAAAAGAAATATTTTATTTTAAAATTAAATTATTTTAAAGCTAATTAAAGAAAAAAATATAATTTGTTTTTAATTTTTCAAAAAATTTATTTAAAATTTATAAAATTAAGAATTATTAAATTAAAAAAAGATTTAATTATTTATTATAATTACGGAAAATAAAGATATATTATACTATAATATAAAAATAAAAAATAATTACGATAATAAATTTTAATCTCCGAAAGCTAATACCGGAAAAAAACTAACGATAAAAAAATAATTAATATAATTTACGTTCAAAATAATTATAACATTTTATTAAAAATACGATAAAAATTAAAAAAAGCCAGAAAGTTATTTTAAATAATAATTAAAAATATTATTTTTATTAAGTTTACCTTTATAAAATAACTTTAAAAGTATAAAAGATAAAAAAAACTTGAAAAATATAATTTTTTTTTAATTATAATAACGATAAAAAAGAAATAATTAAGTAATATTTAACGTTTAAATTAAAAAATACCGAAAGTAAAACGAAAACTTATATTTAAAAAAACCCGATCAATACGGAAGGTTTTATACCGTTAACTATAAACGACATTAATACGGAATATACGAAAATTATAAGGAATATATCGTATAACGAATTATATAAATATAGCGATAAAGTTTTAATTTTAATAATTAAATAAGCGATAACCCGAAAGATTAAAAATAATACCAATATTTGCAAGAAATAACAACTTAGGACGAAATCGATTAATTAATAGCATTTAAAAATTAACTAAAAGGAAAAAGTTACATTATAAAGGATCTTTTTTATTATTACGATTAATATAATTATTAAATATAAAAAAAGTTAATTTGAAAAATAAAAAGAATATTATTAAAAAATAATTACGGATTTATAATTTCAGTTAATATTTATTAAAAATTTAATAAAATAATGTATCTGTTAAAAAAACTTTTTTTTTATAAAAACGAAATTTTAAAACTAAAATATATTATTAAAAAAGCCTTTTAGAAGCAAATTACCTATTTAAAAATTATATTATGCCGATAAAATAAATACTTATAATATTTATAAAAGTTAAATAAATAACTTTTAAAACAAACTATAAGATTCGAAAATAATTTAAAAATTTAATATTACTTATAAAAAAGTTTTAAGTTAACAAAAAAATAGAAATAAATAATAATACCTTAAAAAGGCTTTATATATAATAAAAGCTATAAAAGCGAAATTAATTATAATATAAATACGAATTATATAAAGGAATTATATCGCCTTAAAAATAATAAATAAATTATAATTATTATAACGAAATAAAAAAAAACTTTTACAAAATCGAAAATGTCGAAAATTAAATATTTAATTATAAAAACGAATAAATTAGATGCAAAATTAATTATTATAAAACCTTTATCGAAAAAAAAATTTATTAATTTGAATATTATTTCAATAAAAAATTACGATATAATTTTCGGGCTACTATAATTAAAGCAGTATAATCTAGCTATCGATTAAAAAATTAACCTAATAAATTTCATTTTATTTTTTACCGATATATAAAACGATACAAAATTTTAATATTTAATTAATAAGGTTAACAAATGCAGATATAAAGATATACTAAAAACCTTATTATTTAAACGAATAAAATATATAACAAATAAAGGGTATACCAGAAAAATATAGCATATTATTATAAACTTTAAAACATAATTTCGGTAAATAAATAATAACTTATTATTAAAGCCTAAAAAGTTACCAAAATAAATAATTAAAATATTATTAAAATACCATAAATATAAACAATTATTGTAAAAAAAATTTAAAACAAAATTATTACTTTATAACGAATAAAATTACGAAATAATTCTTAAAAATAACAAAACGATTACTTTTTACCTTATTTATAACCTAAACTAGATAAAATTAAAGGTATTACGTAATTATTTCGAAAACAAGATAAAAAAAGGCCATATATAACGTTTTAAATTATTAACAAAATATTTAATATTTTTCGTACCAAAAAAAAAAAATTTTATAATTTCTTATCGATTACAAATAACTTAACGACATTATTATTAAAAATAAAACCTTATTATTATTAATTACCGAAATAAAAAATCGCTTATACGGAACTTAATAATTTATATTTTTAAATTTAAAAAAAAAGATATAATTAAATATAAATTAAATCAAGTAATAAATAAAAAACAGCTTTTAGGATCAAATACGAACTTTTTGAATACTTTATTATACCTTTTAAATTTACAAACGTACCGGTAATTTTCTAATAAATAATTAACTTCGTATTACGAAAATATTTAAATATTTTCGTTATATATTACCTCGACAATATCTTAATTATTCGAAAACCAAAAAAAAGTATACAAAATATATTTATAAAATTTTATAAACGTTATAAAATATTAATTTCTTAATTAACGTCGAAAAAAACACCTTTTATATATAAAAAATAAAAGACTTATAATATATTATTACCTTTAAATATATTAAAATAAATCCTAAAAAGTTCGTAATAATTAAAAAATAAATATAATTTATTAACGTTAACAAAATATAAATATTTTTTAAATTCGTTAATTATTATAAAAAATTTATACGTAACTTTAATAAAATAATTATATTATTAATAAAACTTATTAAAAAATAATTCGAATAAATATTAAAAAAATAAAAAGCTTTTTAGTAAATTAAAACCGCTTTAATTAATAAATTAATATTAATTATATATAATCTAAAATGATTAATTAAGTTAAAAACTAACGTTTCGGATTACGCGTTAAAAATAATAATTAAATATCGAAACGATTAAAAAATCCTTTATTTCATTACATTTTACTTTTATAAATTACATAAAGCCGAATTAAATTACTTTATATATAATAAGTAATTTTTAACTATCGTTAACGTTTTCAAAAAATTTAAACATTATTTTAAAAATAATATATACTAAATTAAGGTATATATAAATTATAAAAATATTATATATATTTTTTACGACATAAAAATTAATCGGAAAATAATTACGTTACGTAAAATATTTCTTTAAATTCGATTACGTTATTATTTATCGTAAAAATTTAAAAAATAGCAAAACAAACGTACTTAATAAACGACTTAACCAAAAGGAATTTAAGATTAAGGTATAACAAATAATTTTCAACAAAATATCCAAAAAATATTTACGATAACGACAAATTATTACGATAAAAGAAATTTTAATTAATATATATTAACGTATATAGTAATATAGTAATAACTTACCCAAAAAATAACGAATAAATAAAATTCAGGTACCAAAAAAACTTCCAAAAAAATTAATACAAAACATTTATAAATATTAATTATATAAATACCCAAAAATCTATAAAATTTTGAAACGTTTATAACGGATATATTATTTTCTTAAAATAAAATTAACCGTATAAAAAATAATACGATAATATAATATTTGCGCCAAAACAAAAATATAATACTATAAACCTTACGGAAAATTATCACCATTATTAATTACAAAACGACCATAAAATTTTATTACATTTAACTTTATTATTAAGCTCCTTATATTAAAAAATTTAACTATAAAAATATATTACGATAGTATCTTCGTAATCGTTAATCGATTTACGAAATCTTCCTATTTTTTACCTTATAACGAAAATACCGATATAAAATAGTTCGCATACGTTTTTTTTCGATATATCTTAAATACTTACGGACTTTTAACGGAAATTATATTAAATAAAGGCATAACCTTTATTTTAAAATTCTGGTAAAACTTAATAACTTAATTTAAATTAAATCATAAATTATTTAACGTATTTAAACTATAAATAAACGAATAAACAAAAAAAACTAACTAAATGTTAAAAACGTATTTACGATATAACGTTAACTATAAATAAAATAATTAAATTAAAAAGTTACCAGTTATATAATTAACTTATAATACCAATTATTATAAAAATATTAAAATAACGTTAATAATTACCAATTTTAATTTTATATTAAAAATTTATAAAACTTTATATAAAAAACTAGCTAATATTAAAGCAATTTTAATATTAAAATAATTAAAACAATTATATATCGAAATAAAAATAAAACTTAAATTCGTACGTAACTAAATAAGCAAATATTATAACCAAAAAAGGTTCAAAAAATTAACCTTTTCGAAAAAGGAAATAATTTACTTAATTACCAAAAATATTTAAACCAAACGACCTAATAAAAAACTTGATTTTAAATATATTAATTTATATAAAATTACCAAGCAAAATTTAAAAAGTAATTACGAATTAAAGTTATCACCAAAAATTAAGTTTAATCCAATCTTTTATATCTTTTTATTCGATTCAATAACAAATACGATCAAAATTAACATAAAGCAAAAAAAGAAAAAGCTATAAAAAACGTACCAGTTTATAAGGCAAAAAAAATACTGAATAGACGGAAATAAAACGAACTTACCTAGTACCTAATTAAGTAAAAAAATTATTTAAATTCCGAAAATACCTAAAAACCCGCAAAAAACTTTACGAACGCTTAATACTTTCTAAAAAACTTTTATTAATAACGTCGAAACCGTTAAGGTTAAAATTCCAGTTTACGTTACCTAACGGTACCTAATCCGTTCTTTTAATATTAAACTAATTAGCAGGAAAAATAACTTACGTAAATACAGCTATTTCGGCTTTTAATTACCTTTACTTCCGTTTTAAACGCTTAAATTCTTTTATCGCCTTTATATTTTAAATTCTTTAACGTAACATTTCGATTTTACGCCGTCGTAACAATTTTTTTTTAATTCCGTAACCTGGCTAAACGATTAAATAGTTCGTTAAGGTATTATTAAGCCTTAAATAATTCTTTTTCGGCAAAACATTTTTAAAATTTTAATCGATTTTTTTTATCCATTAATTTCCGCTATTTGAATTCGGAAAGATTAAAAAAATTACAAAAATTAATATACTTAATATAATAAAAGCATTTTTTAGAATTAAAATAAACCTTATAAATTTTATTTTCAAACTTATAGCGAAAACAAAAAAGATTAAGAAATATATTAAAACTAAAACGATTAATTCGTTTCGATAAAATTAAAACGTTATTACGTTTACGACGAAATCGTTACTTTTTAATTCGATTAAATATAATAATTAAATTATAAAACAAAATAATAATAATAATAAAAGTTATTTATTAAACGATACGATAAACAAATTAATCTTTAAAGTTAAAGATTTTTTAAAAAAAAAGGAAATCGTATTATAACCCAAAAACTTGGTTTATTGCCAAACGGTCGGAAAATATATAAATATTTCCGATAAAAGATCTTGGTTTACGTAACCGGCTCGATAAAATTAATGAAAAAAAAAATAAAGCTTAACGTTTCGAGCTGTTTCTATTTGCTTCGCCGCTGGGCATCTCGGCAATCATCTCGGCTATGGCCAGTAGGTCGGCGACGTCTATATATTGCTGACCTGACAACCTGTGCATCTAGTCTTCACAGACCAAGGCATTCCATAGCATAGTAGTAACGTCCGACATTTCTCCTTCCAAGCACCGATCAAGATGTTCTGCGTACAACAACTTTGATGAGCCCTGTCCCAATTCAGTAACTCTTTCCGAAAAAAAATTTCTTATTAAAGTAATAAGTTACTTTTAATCAAAATATTAATTAATTTAATTATTTCTTATTTTAACGAATTATTTTGTTAATTTTTAGTCTTTTTTTATAAAGAATATTTTTATTCCGTTATTTTTTTTTAAATATTTTTAAAAGTTTTCGAAAACGGAAAACGAATAAAACTAGTAAAGGTTAACGGGAAAACGGTTAGCGTAAGTATAATTAAAAAAACTTTTAATTCGAAAAAAACGTTATTAAATTCGTATAAAATAAGCCTAGTTTTTACGAATTTAGATTTGATATTATCGGACGTTATAATAGTGTGAAACGTATTATAAACGCGGGCAAAAGAATCTTTTTAATAATATAAATATAATAACGTCGTATTAAATTTTCGATATATTGTAAATAAACGCGTTTTAAAAAAGAATTTAAATTAAAATATTAAAATTAGTACAAAAAATATCCGGGTATATAAAGCGTAATAATGTTATTATTAACGTAATATTTTTCAAATTTTATCGAATAATAATTTTTATGTGTGACGGCTATGAGCTTAACCAATTATTAAACCTAGTTGTACGGTTTATGTTGGTAATAGTATCGTGGGAATTTGAGTAATAAGATGATAGTCACGTTTGGTAATAGCAAATAACCGTAGGTAATCTGGGTAATTAAATTAAAATTGCAAATTGGTGTTATTTAAGTTATAGAAATAATAAGCGTATATATATTTGTTTTGGCTCGATATATTCGAACTAGTTCGATTTATTTATAATAGTTAAGTTTTATTAAGCCCGTCGAGCCTATCGAATTATTTCCTTAGTTCGATTAGCTAGAAGCTGTAGCTGACGTGGCCTGCAGTAGTATGCAGCCACAGCTGCGGCAGCAGCTGCACCCATTCCTGCTCCCCACTCCACTTTATTACCTAATTACGCGAAATAAACTATATTCTAAATAAATGTTTTTTTAAAAAAAAAATTTATATAAAAGCGTAAAACTTTTTAACTTAAAAAAAAGTAATAAAGAAATATAATTAGTAATAATTAAAAGGGGTTATTATAAAAAGGTTAAAACTAAAAAACGAAAATATAGCGTTTACGGCAAGCCCAGACATAATACGCGTACTTATAGCAAAGTTGTAAATACGTTTAACGAAAAAAAAAATAATTAATTTTAATTAACGTGATATATTATTATTAAGTTATTGGAATTCGTTATTATAAGATGCGAAAAAGAGTACAGCTTATTTATATATATAGCTTGCTTATATAGTACGTTATTATTAATTAATATTATAAAATTAAACAATTTAATATTATCATATAATACGTCCCGATGTTTAAATATATTCAAAAATGTAGAGCATAAATATTGCTAATTTAAACCGTTTTTAATTAATAAAACTATTAATTTAAATATTTATTATTTAAAGAATTTATAAAACTAAGTTATAAAAAAGACTTTTAAAAGCTAATCGATATATAAAGAGATAAAAAAATTTATTTATTAATTAATTTAAAGACAAAATATCGAATACTTTAAATGTTATTAATATTAAATTGTTAAAAATTAATAATTTAAAATATATATCTAATTTAAAAGTATTTATAAAAGTCTTAAAAGTAGCTTTGCTCCGGAAACTTCTATATTTATAACGTTAAATGGTAATATACGTTAAATCGCTTTAGATTCGGGCTTGAATAAGATATTATAAAGGCACTGTAGTTTTGGCATATATCTACGGTTGCCCTATGTAAATACTACACCTAATTTGGGTGGCGTGCCTACTAGCGCGACCCACTGGTACCTGAGTGTGTTAAAACTATACCTCATACCATAGTAGGGGGCTAGAATACAACATCAGCCCGTTACTGGCCATGTATCCGCCTAGCTGGCATTGAGTCGTGTTGAAAGCCAATATATATATACATCATCATCCACGTCTTTCCAGGAGTCAGACGCACCAACTGAAGATGGCCGTAGAAATGCACGAGATCCAGAGTGAATCCGAGTTTCTTGTCAAAGACCCGAAGCACGAGCACGAGAAACCTTACCAGCTTCGATACGATGTGGGCGAAGATTTCCCGGAAACGAATATGACCGAGGAGCGAAAGCCTATATTGGTCCGGGACTTTCGACCACTCCAGAATGCTCGAAGCCTATATGAGTACGGTTTCACTTCTGCAAAGCTCAGTCGCTCGTTCACTGCCGCGGACTTTGGAACGAACGAGGAGGTGGTAGAGTCATATTATCCCGCAATCGAGGAGGTTCTTAGGCAGTCCTACCCCGATGCCAATGAAATAAAGATCCTCGAGCATGACGTACGAAGCAAAGCATATCCACTGAATGCGCGGAAACTGATCTTGTTAGTATCGCAAGAGGCATGCACAATTCCCCAACGGAGAGAACTTCGAAAACCAGCAGCCGTCTGTTCTTGCTCATATAGGTAGGAATTTCCATATAGCGTTGTGGCGTTGGGATTCACTCTTTCAGATTTTACCATGAAATCGGCGGCTCGAACGGCAGAGGCAGCTTTCAAGATCGCGCCAGATCGATACCGGCGCTTGGTCACCGTTAAGTGAGTATGGTTCAGGATACCAACGCCATAACTGTTCAGTGTTTCATTAACTTTTCAGTTTCTGGAAGTCATTCCAAGGACCGGGCAACGACTGGCCTCTAGCTGTATGCGATAGGAGGACATTTCGTCGAGGTCACAACAGCAGTGCAGTGGACGTTGTCTACCATGACAGTTTCACCGAGAACGAGAGCATGCATCACAGCCCCGAATATCGCTGGTACTACTTTAAAGACCTACGCGATGATGAAGTCATTGTCTTCGTCCAGACTGACTCGGACGAGGAGGGAGGCGGTGGTAAGTGCTTAACATTTACGTTCAGAAACGATAGAACTTCTCCCTGACGACATCATAGGGGTGCCTCATGTGAGCTTCTTTAATCCGGAGGCGGACGACAATGCATTGCCAAGAAGGAGTATAGAAGTGAGAGCGTTTGTATTCTTCACATGACAGATAGCAAATGCCTCCTATTCAATCAAGTTCATGCCAAGATCTCGATAGTTTCATAAATGATAGTGGCGTCTGAAATCGCCCAAATGTGATTGCTTTCCTAGCAGTGTCCCCCATAAGACATCACTCCTTCATATCGGCAACGGAGTCGTTCTTCGGATGAGCTTCGCTTGCATCACTATACCCGAAGGCTGCCTGCAAAGAGGGCAATTTGTAGAGCGCCGGGTAGCGAGGCTTCTCTTCTTTGGGAGACGTCTCTGTTCTGGGAGGCCAGATGGCCTTCCAAGGCTGCGTCTTGATCACTTCCTGCGTGTTGGCGTCATGCTTCCAGGTTTGGAATGGCTTGAAAGTGCTGTCCCCGAGAGTTAGAAAGAGCACTGCAACGTAGACCTGATATAAATTTTCAATTTAGAGAAATTCGGTAACCTTACTCAACTTTCTCGAGAGTCGTGCCTTGGACCATACTGAAATATCTTTGCAATCTTTTCGACGGATATGAGATTAGGGCGAGGAAGAGGGCTGTGGCTGTTTCTTACTAGGAGGCAACGTCCAGACAGAAGAGAGGAATTGGCCTCGACACGTCAAATGGATAAGATGGGTTGGATACAGTATATACCTACGTACCTCCCTAGTCCTCGCGTGTCTGGCACGGGTCTAGGTGCAACCTCGGGCATACCATCCAGCACTATGTACCCCAGAACTCTTCAGCGCCTTCTACATACGTCTTCTCCAGCAACTTGCATGCATTAGCATCATGTAGGTGATGGACGCCCGAGCAAGGTCTCGAACCTCCAAAGCCCAACGTCAAGTAACACTTTGCCTCAGCTAGCTCAGGCCTCTGCTGGTTACCTCAGCTAGCTCAGGTCTCTGCTGGCTACCTCAGCTAGCTCAGGTCTCTGCTGGCTACCTCAGCTAGCTCAGGCCTCGCTAGCTAGTTCTTCAAAGTACCGTTTTTTTAGCGTTAAAAATTAACTAATCAAATCCCATATCCCCGTAACTAGCCAGCGAGGCCTAAGTGTTAGTTTCAAAAATAGGTCTCGTTCTCGGCGTCGTTACCAAAATTATCAACTTTTTTTTTATATCTTTTAAAAAATCCGAAAATTTAAAGTTACCTAATGAAATTAAGCCCGATAAATACATAAATTTATATACGCGTCGAATAAAAGCTAATATATATATAGAAATTTTTCTTAAATTTTTTCGACGATAATTATAATTAATATAGCCAAGTTTAAATTTAAAAAATGGGCAACCGTAACGCCTTTATAACTATAACAGCATAATTATCGGTTGCGTTATAATATACCGGGTTTCTTTAATATAATTTATATAAAAAAAGTTCGTATATTAATTTTTTCGGCCGTACGGATTATGGTTATTACGTTGCAGTTATAAAAAAGTTAAGATTAATTAAGTTCGAAACGGTTTTTTTAATTATAACACCGTAATTATTATATATAATATTTTATTATAAACTTTTTAAAAATAACTCGAAAAAAGACCCCGTTTAATTATTTTTTAACCGTATAAGTTATAATTATTACGTTATAATTAAAAAGGCGTTCCGAATAAAAGGTTTAATTTATTTTATTTTAAAAAAATTTAAACTAGCTTTAATATGAACGTTATATAAATAATTAAAATGTTTTTTTAAAGATATATATAAGCAAGGTTAAATAAGTTTAAACCTTATTTTTTAAGTTAAACGAAATATATAGAAAATTATTATACGATATAATTTATACGACAAATATTATATTTAATATTTTCGAATACGATAATAAATTAATACCTTAATTTTATAAAGCCTTATTTTAAAGCCGACTGCTAGGCTTTTATAAGCACGTAATTTCTCGACTGATGTCGGCTTAGGAGGTTTATATACGTGGTTGCCGATAAGCTTCGACTCTGATAAATCTTATGCCCGCTGGCTGAGTTCGGCAGGGTCAGACAATTGTCAGATAACTGTTGATATTAGGGGTTCTAAGATAGAACGCCACGGAGATTACCTGTGGCTTAGGTAAGGACTATACCAGCTACATCTACTAATATAAGGCCTGACCGACACGGTCAAAAAACTTCATGATTAATATAACAATAATAATTATTTTGACCCTAATACTGAAAACACGCTTATATCTAACAATTAAAAGTCTCAATTTTATTTAATACCGATATTACGAATATAACAGCAAACGACCTTTAATAATAATAATTAAAGCTATTAAAAACATTTTTAAACTTTTAAATATTAAAAGTAATAAAATAATAAATTTTAAATTAAAATAATAACTTTAAATTTATAAAATTATATAAATCCGGATGAAAAATTATTATAACTTATTTAACTTACGAAATTAACGTTCGAAAATTACTTAAAAAAATTAATCTATAAATTATTCGAAATATCTTAATCGAGATTACCGCCGATAGTATAACCATTGTATTAAATTTTACTAAATAAATAAATATTAACGGAAAATTGCGTTTTGTAATAAAATAATTATCAAAAATAAATTTAATTATAATATAAGTTAAGTTATATACGTATACGAAAACAAAAAAATTAAAATTATCGAAAAAATATTAAAAAATAAAAAAATTAAGTTTTATTATTAATATATTTTAATTACCGATTTACGATTTGTAGTTAATAAGAATTTCTAACGAATAATATAATCATTTAAAAAAACCCTGCATTATTTAAAAAAAGAAATTGGAAAGGAAAAAAAAATTTCGAATAATTATTAAATTATTTATTAAGTTTTTAAAAATTTCGATATATAGATAATTTAATAAAAAATAATTATGTCGAACGTATAAAATAAAAGTATTAAAAAAATTAACGATATATAAAATCTGGCGAACGATTTAAGAAACGTTTTTAAAGATATTTTTAATTATTAAATTATAAATTTTAAAATAATTTATAATAAATAAATTAATTTAAATACTTTAAAATATTATAAAATGATAACATAATTTAAAATTTATACTTCCGTATACTTAAAAAGGATTTATCCGTAAATTATTCGAAATACGATTAAAATAACGTTCGGAAATATAAACGATCCGAACTTTAAAGTAAATAACGGCTTATTAAATATTAACAAAATATAAAATTAATGGATTAATATTTTAAAAAAATTAAAAAAATCAGGCAAAAATAAAGATTAAAATTAAAATTAAGGTAATAAATTAACGGAATTAAAACGAAAACGTATTATTATCGAGAAAAATTTTACCTAACTTATGTATTAAGTATATTTAAACTTTTATAAATACTTAATTTATTAATTTATTTTCAAAAATAAAATATCCGAGAATTAAAAATTTAATCAAATTTCGATACGTTTAATTAAAAAACGTATTAATATTATTATAAATTTAACCAAATAAATTAAAAGATTAAATTTTAAAACGTTATCCGAAAGATCCGATTAATTAAAATGTAAAATAAATATTATTAAAGTTATATTTTTAATATTTTATATAACTTTTAAAACGATTACTTATTTTTGAGAAAAAATATTTTTAATTTAAAAAATATTTTTTAAAATTTTAATTAAATTAACAAATTTTAAATTTTAAATTAATATATTTAAATAACGTGCCACATAAGCGAACATAATATACAAACGAACGTTACACTTTTTTAACCATTTTAACTATCTATTTTTAATCATTTATTTCTTAATATTAACATTATAAAACGCCTTATAAAAAAAGCAAAAATGAACTTAGCTATTTAGGTTAAAAAACGAAACTCGAAACTTAATTACAGAAAGCTTAATTTTATTTATAAAGTTTTATTTTTTACCTTAATATACCGTTTTACCAGTAAATATGCCCGAACCGATATTACCTTTAATTCGCGGAAATTAACGCCGACCGAAAATAAATCGATTATCGACTGAATTTTTAATTTAAATACGTAAACGTTTTTTATCCGGCTTTAATATATTAAAAATATAGCTAATATATTACTTACTTAACGCGTTACGGAATACGTTAAAGTTAATTAAACGTTAAATTTTGTTAAACGGTAAAATATTTTTTAAATACGTTTAAATCGGAAAATCGATTATTAACGGATTTCATCCAAAAATTCAAAAATATTTCGTAAATAATTCGAATTTATTCGGGTTATAACTGTAAAATACGGTATCGTAAAAAAGGATATTTATAATTTTAACGAAATTAAATTTTTAATAAAACTTTTTATAATAACGGATATAATAATTATTAATATCGAAAAACGTAAAATATTTAAATAAACGTAATAAAGAAATAAAAAATAAGTTATAATTATTTAAATTATTAATTTTTAAGGTTAAATTATATCGTTATTTATTATTATAATAAGGAAGAATTATTTAAAGTTTTAATACCGTAAAAATTTATTATTAATAATTAATTAAAAAATTATATTATGTAATAATAATTAAATAATAAATAAATTAAATTTTAAATAAATTTAATATTTTAATAAATATATTCGAATGCGGACGAAAGATTCGAAAGGTTTTTTTATTTTTAACGGTTACGAAAGTTAGTATTTAATAAAATTCGAAAAATATTACGTTAATAATAACATTATTACGTTTTGTATATCCGCGTATTTTTCGTATCGGTTTTAACTTTTTAATATATTTTTTTTTTTTGGTTTTAAAACGCGTTTATTTGCGGTATATCGAAAACCTAATACGACGTTATTATATTTATATTACTAAAGAAGATTTCTTTACCGGCTTTTACGATACGTTCCAAGTTATCATAACGTGCGATAATATTAAATCTGGATTCGTAAAAGCTGGTTTTGTTTTATTCGATTTTAATAACGTTTTTTCCGAATTAAAAATTTTTCCAATTATGCCTATACCGACCGTCTCCCCGTTAACCTTTGCCGGTTCCATTCGTTCCCCGCCTGTAAAAACCTTTAAGAATATCAAGGAAGTAACAAAGCAAGAACGTTATTTGCAAAAAAAGATTAAAAATTAACCGAGTAGTTTCTTAAAACAAAAAATAGCTAAATCGGTTAACCTTTTAACTAAAAGTAACCTATTACTTTTATACGAAAATATTTTTCTTCGGAAAGAAGTTACTTAATTACGCAAAACGAATTATATTTTAAATAAATGTTGCAGGATTAAAAATAAACGTTTTTTTTAAAAAAAGAACACTTATTATACAAAAGGGACAAGCTTTTTTGGCCGAAAGAAAAAGAGGGTGGTGGAAAAATGCAGCCAATAACGGCTGGAGGCAGTCGTCGTAAAAAGGTTAAGACCAAGGAACGGAAGTATAGCGTTTGCGGCAAGCCCGGACATAATATGCGTACTTATGAAGAAGCTGTAAATACGTTTGGCGAAAAAGAATTCGATTAATTTGAATTAAAGCGATATATTGTTGTTGCGTTATTTGAATTTGTTGTTGCAAGATACCAAAAAGTGTCTTGCTCGTTTGTGTATCTCGCTCGCATGTAGGGGACGTTAAACGTTTTTATATTTATTAAAAATAAATAAAAAAACGATAATTACTAATTAAAAACTTTATTTAAGCTATTTTCGAATTTATAATTGTAAAACTTACGCCTTAATAAAAAGCGTATAACGTGAACAAAATAAAAAATAAAAATTTAATCCGAAAACTTAAATTAATTACTTTATAAAATATTAATTATTAAATATTTACCGGATATAAAATTCTTTGATAAATAAAGTAATAATAATTTATAACGTTATTTTTAATAAAAAAGTACTTTGGATAATAACTTAAATAATTTTAAAAATAACTATTTTAAAATAACCGAAAACAAATTACGTTATTTACTTAATAAAGTTAAATACTGTAAAATTTATACTCTAAATTTAAATTTACGGTTTACGAAAAAAATTAAAAAATTACGTAACTATTAAAGGTAAGCTCGATAACGTCGTTAAAAGCAAAAATGTAATAAATTCGAACGAAATAAAAATACCTTTTAAAGAATCTAATTCGTATAAATTTAATTAACGTTATATAAATATTTATTTCGCTTTTTATTTAACGCTCGATTTTATTTCGCCGCATCCTGCTACCTTATTAACTGTTATCATTCGAATTATTACGGTTCCCAAAAAAAAACAGTTATAAACGCCGTCCTTAAAAAACGTAAAGTAATAATAAGATCCTTAATTCCGGAATTATATACCGCATTTCGAACTGGAAAGTTATATTTAATATAAAACGTTTAAATTTAGTAATAAAGTTAAAATATAAAAAGCAAATAAACAAAGCATAAATTACCTAAATAATAAACCGTTCGTATTATTACTTTAATAAAATAAAGATAAAAACCTAGGTTAATACCTTCGAATATAATTAAATTAAGCGTTTATTATAAGCGAAAAAAAAAACGTATTAAAATATTTTCCGCTAGCTTTTAAAACCTATAAAAAATTATAAAATTATTTTATAAAAAACTAAATTTCGGAAAATAAAAAAAAGTATTTAAATAGCTATAAATAAATAAATCCGTAAACCAAATACGACCGTAAGAAAATTAATAAGAAATAATTACTTAATTATATATAAATATACGTATATAAATTCGATAAATATAATAACTTTTTAAAATATAAAGCATATTTAATAATATAAAATAATTAATAGATCTATAAAAAATACGAAAATATATATACCTTTATTTTTACTAAAAAGTCCTTCCGAACCTTTATTATTATAATTGCGCGATTTAACCTAAAGTTAATATAATACGACGTAATTAATATTTTCGTTAATATAAAATTAAATAAAGAAATGTATATAAAAATACTATTAAAATACCGAAAACCGAGAACCATTTTACGTTTATTTAAAATTTTATACGGATTAAAAAGATATTTTTTATTTTACTAAAAAAAATTATCGAAAACGTTTACTTAATTAAGTTTTACCCTTATCTTTTACAAATCGCATTATTTTACGCGAAATAGTATTTTCGTATTTTTTTTATATCGACAATATCGTTATTACTTAAAAAAAAAGCGCAAAAAAAATTAACGTTTAAATTAATTTCTGATAACTTTAATTTTTAAAAATTATTAAAAAATCGAAATTTAATACTTTTTAAAAATTAAAGTTATCCAAAATTAATTTAAACGATAAATATAATTATTATAATTATTCTATATTAACAAAATTTTTAAATTAATAAAAAAGGAATTAAATTCAAGTCGAACCGATATTTTAATAAAAAATAAAAATAGGTTTTTAAATAAAAAATTGCGTTTAATAATTTTATTAAGGTATATTAAAAAAATCGGCTTAACATTATACGCCGTAATTATTATTCGTCCGGATATAATTTTTGTAATCTTTAAATTAATAAAGTTTAATATAAATTTAAACCCGAAATATTATATAAAAGTAAATCGATTTATTTGATACCTTTAAAAACGAAATATTACGCTTTAAAGTACGGCGAAATAAATACTTTCGAAGTAATTAATAACGCCTTTTTTATCGATAATTTAATTAACCGAAAAAGTTTTTAAACTTATTTAATATATTTATTTAATGGTATTATCGAATAACGCATTAATATACAAAATATACTAATTATTTTTATAATAAAACCCAATAGCTCAGTGGTCGCGAGTCTGGGTGTCGCGTTTCAATCGCCGTAGGCCTGGGCAACCTACAGCGTGCGAAAGACATGTTGGTTCGAATCCAGCTTGAGACAACGTGCTTTGGGTGATGCTAAGCTCATTGCACGGACCATTAGGAGCTTTGGCTCCTGTTTCGTGTCGGCGCCAATTGGAGTGGTTGGGGGCGTTGGAGCTAACTGCGGGGTAAATAGCTCTGGAACCAATCAAAAATTATCGTGTACTTCTATTTGTTTGTTACCGTGTTTATAACCCCTACTGGTTTTTCATCCGGCCCGCTTTGGGTACGGTTTTTCGGAGGTGCTTTCCGGTCGCGTCATGTTAATTGACGTGTATGTATATAGTGTGACTTCGTGTCGGCGTCAGCTTGTATATAGCTAGATACCTAATAGCACTAATCTTATATTATAATAAAAACGGAATTATTAGTTTTTATTTATGCCGCGAAAAAGGTTATATACGTAATACGATTAATTAAAAAGTTCGAAATCCGACTTAATACTTTACTTATAAACATTTAATATAATAATAACTAAATTATTAAATCTATTTACGTAAATATTGCTTAATTTTAAACGAAATTCAAATATATAAATATTTATAATTATTAATTACGATAAAAAGCAATTCGAAAAAAAATCGAAATGGTATATATTTTTACGAACGACATAATTATAAATAAGTTGATAAAGGTTTTTTCTGTTATATTTTTCGAATAGTTTATTTAATAATTAAAGTTAATAAATATAAAAAAAACTTATAAAAACACCGGGTTCGAAAATTATTTAATAAGAATTTGTAGGAATTCGAGGGTAACTTTAATTAATCGATATTTTATATTTAGAGCCTTTTATTAAAAAAGCAGTCTTTAAAAAGGTATATTGAATTGGGACGGGGAGAATCGGTCCTGATTAGTGCATAATCGAAGAGCGTGTTACGAGTGAGCCCAGGGTTCAAGAGATAATGAAGGCAACGTAAACTGTATTCTGGTGTTGAAACCAGTAAAACAAAACTATAAAAGATAAGTAGTGATGTTTTCGGGGTTAAGCCCGGCGAAAAGGACCGCTAGAAATATATAGGGGCTGCTGATTAACTGATTAATTAGGCCATGTATCCGACCTTGTACCCTGTTTTATTTTAACCCTTTTTTTATAAAATAAAATTGTCCTTAATTTATTTTGAAAACTAATTAAATAAAAATTTAACGTAATTAACTTTTAACTTTATAAAATATATATAGGACTTATTAATTAATTTAGTTACCGCTTACGTAACTTGTTTTCTAGCTTTCTTAATTTAGGATTTTGTCCTTTACGTTTAGTTAAATTTTCGCGTTATTTAGTTTTTTCTTTTTTTTTTTTATGTTTTGTTTTTCTTTTTTTTTTTAACGATCGAGGCCTTGTATTTGGGTTAATTAGGCCAACCTTAAGGGAAATATGGCTCCGGTCGCTGTGCTATTGTTTTATAGGTATTTCCTACCTATCTGTATGGTGTATTGTACCGACCCTTTATTATTGCTTATGCTCGCTAATTACTTACGGCCGGTCGAGATTTATATTTCGGCTTAAAGGTAAGTTTAGGGGGTTATGTCGATAATATGTATTTGGGACGGGTAGATTATGGGGGAAGTATCGGAATTGCGGTAATTTATAAAGTTAACTTTTTGGGGTTGTTTTTTTTTAATTAAGGGGAATTAAGCTTAATTATTAAATATTTTTAAGATTTAAAGCTTTATTAATATTTGGTTTTCCATTATTATCGCTGGACGGGAATAAAGATTTGCCAGGTTATAATCCTGCGGGTTTTAAGATATTCTCCTGTTTTAACGTAAGTTTAAGGTATTTTTTGATCGTTTTTTCCATATTATTTAGCATAACGCCCTTTTTATATAATATAAATTTACTTTATCGTTTTGGGTTGTAAATAATAAAGTAAAACGCGTAAGTAACTTATAAACCGCAAGTTTAAAACATATTTTGGAACGGTATATTAACGATTGCCATACGTGCAGGCGGGTTTTCGAATGCTGAATTTTTCCAGGCCTTTCGATATTCCTGCAAAAGTAACTTGGTACGTTTTTCGAACGGGCAAGTATTAAAAAGTACGATCGTTTTTTTTGATCGGATATATAATATATTAATTTAATAACCTTTTTTTCTGTTACCGACTGGTATCTTAAGTTAGATAACGGACTAAATATATTTAGGATTATAAATTTGAATTATTTTTTTTTATCTTACTGGGGATAGTAATAACCTATCCTTTATTAATTATTTTTCCGGTTTTTGGAATAACGGTTATAATTCCGGGTAAAATATTTATAACGATTATTTGAATAACTGCTATAATATATTATGATCGTAAGTATTTTTTATTTTGCATAATTATTAAGGTTTGCTATAATCCGGCCGATATTACGTTATTTTAAAGTTTATCGAACCATAAAGGAAATAAAATGGCCTTTCGTTATGGACGGGTACCACCTTTATTATATGGGGTAATAGGAATAAACCGATTAAAGTGTAATTCCGGGTTTGGTATTATAAAAAGATAGGGGGTACGGTTTTTATTGTATATCTTATATAGTATGCGGTTTATATTATCGATGTCCTATATAGGTATATTTACAAATTAATTAAGATTTCCAGAATATAATATATTTAGCTTTTTAAATTTTTCATTTTTATTTTATATAGTACGCTTTTTGGACGATAATATTGTAACTGGTACTGGGCTGATCAGGATATGCAGGTACGACTAAAACGATGTATAATAATTAGGGGTAATAATAATAATAAGTAAAAATAATGTATAGTATGTAGGTATATATAAATATAAATATATCTATATTTAGGTATAAATATATAAAAATATAGGTAAGTTATAAATATCGAGTTATATAAATACAAAAATTCGTTAAAAAATGATACCGAATTATATGCGCAATTAATTAGATACATATAAGGCTAGTATATTAAATTTTGTCGTAAAAAACGTATACGCCGAAAAAATTCCTAATAATTTTATCCGATGTTATATAAAAAGGGATATGGTTGTCGGTACGTTTCTTTAATTAGTTGTGCAGTTATTTCTGTACCTATATTTCTTTTACAACTTTTTTCCTATAAACTATACCAACTTTTCCCTTTCGATTATATTTATTTTTAAAACTTAATATATACCTAAATATATATATAATTATTCCCGTCGTTTTAATTAATTTATTATAAATTTCCGTAAGTTATTAAATTTACGTAATACTTAAAGTTTTCGTAAAAATATAAATTTAAATAAACTTGTCGACTTTATAAAAAAGTTATTTATTAAAAAATAATCCGAATTAGGTAATAAATCGTTAGGTTTTGGTAACGTTAAACCCGTCGATCGTAAGGTTAAATAAAACATACGTAAATTCGAACATATTTTTATTTAACGTCGTAAAGTTTTGATTGTATTAAATACGACTATATTTTTTAAACCTATAACTCGTTATGCCGATAAAACTTTAATTATTAATCGAAATATTAAACTTTTATATAACCTTAATAATATCCGTAAACCTTAAAATTTAATATATCGCCGGGTACTTATTTACGAACTAATTCCTTCCTTTTAATACAAATTCCGCAATATAATACTTAATTAAAATACCTTATTACCTAAAATACCGGTTATAAATAACTTACGACTCCTTAAACCTTAACCTTTTTAACATATATTACCGTTAATTAAGGTAATAAAAAATTTAATACCTAACCTAATCCTAAATATTATTAAATAAATAATTAATAGTTATTAATTAATATCGGTTATACTTTACCTTTTAAAATATTTTAACCTTATAATATTATCTCGGAATCTTTATTAACGGCATCGATAATTCTAATAAATTCGCGTATTATTAATTAGCTTCCTAAACCATTTTTAAATATTAATATATTACGTTTTTTTAACCTTTAAATCGGGCGTTAATAAAAGTTAACTTAATTTTAAAATAACCAGAATATTATATATTACGTAACGTTTAAATATATTAAAATAAGTATTTTTTATCCTTTATAATATTTTTAACGAATTTTTATTAATTAATATAAAATATTCGGGGTTATGTTTATCAGCTTAATCGGCGGTCCAGCTACCGGTCGGTATATACGATAATAAATCGAAGGCGAAAATTTTTGGGTAATAGCAAATACTTAATTTAATATAATCGCCATGTTCCAAAACGAAGGTAAGAAATTACCGTTTTATCCTATATACGTCGAGATGTTTCGGGCTAGGTTTACGGGTTCTTTTATATTTTTATTTGCCAAAAACCTTCGGTATGTTACCGGCTTATTTATTCAAGTTTTCGAAATACTTAATATTATCCCGTATAAATTATATAAACGACGATATAAAATATTAAAGTAGTTTAATTAATATGGCATATACCTATTTTTTAGGTATTAATCGATTCCGGGATTTTATAAAAAATTTTGTAATAATTATGTCGGGTTTATCGAAGGTTATAATTATACCTTTCGAAATAATCGGTTCGAAAATTTTAAGGCAAACTATAAACGGTTATTATAAATTAAAAAGGATATTTGTAACGATATTTATCCGATTATAAAAATATTCGATAAAAATTAGTTTCGGAGCAAAGTTAAAAAATATATTTTGAATTTTTAATACCGGGCAAATATAATTAAACGTACCGATTATAAATAAGGTATAGTAAGTATCGTATAAAATAATAATAAGTAAGGTAATAATAAGTTATAATAAGGCTTTTGTATTTTAATTTTTCGTAATTAATTGCGTTAATTTTTTCCGCTTTTTTAATCCGTTCGTTTCCGGTATATTATTATCGTTTATAATTACGTAACCTTCGAATCGACTATTAGGTATTTGCATTTTAATATTTGTTTTTATAAGTTTTAAAGCTTTAGGTTGTTAGTTTTTTAATAATTTAACGTTAATAATATTAAAGATATTTAATATCCTATCGTCGGGTTAATCGGTAAACGGTTTTATTTAATCGTCCTTTTGTAAATTAATTAATTTTTAATATCCTTTTTCGTTTTTTATAAATTATTTTAATTTATTAATAAAAAAGATTTTTTATAACTTCGTTTTATTAATCCTTTTTAGGTAATAAGTATTTAAATTAATAATATTATTAATTAAGTACGGGCCAGTCCAGCGATACTTAAGTTTTATATTTTTGGATATATTTATATATCGGGACGTATCGTATAATAATACCAGGTCGTTTATTTTTAAAGATTTATTTTTTATCTTATTTTTATCTTTTTAATTTACAAATTTAACAATTTTGCAACGTTAATTAATAATAACTTTGGTAACTTTAATTACGTCTTTAATTTTCCTTTTTAAAAGCCGAATTTTTTGGGTAATTAAATCTTTTTTCGGGGTATTAGGATTTTATATTATAATTTTCCATATCGGCAAAACTGTTTCGATCGGTAAAAGCGCTTTTTATCCGTATAGCAATTTATACGGGCTTAGGCCGTAACTTTTTATAATGGTATTGTCGGCGAAAACCATTTTAGGTAAAAGTTTAACCTATCCTTTGCCGGTATTATTCGTTATTTTTATTAAGGTTTTAACGATCGGAACGTATCCTTTTTTAACCAGGCCTTATCGTTATACGGTATACGTAATTCCGACCTTTCGTTAAATCTCGAATATATTATAAGCTTTAATTATTTCGCCTTTGTTTTTAAAGTTATCATTTATTTTGATTTTGATCGGGATACCGTATCGGTAAAAAATATGTTTATTTAAAAACTTCTTGATTGTTATTAACGTAATAAAACGTAAAGCTTTAGTTTTTAAATAATCGGATAATTTATATTTCGCTTTAACCGTAACTTTATAACCGTTATTATTAAGTATAAATTAAATATTAATTATTTAAATAATAATTATATTAATAAGTTGCAAAAAGCCGTAGCTTTTTTCGAACCGTCGATCAGCTGCTTTTTAATATTTTATATACGTCCGTATTACTTTTTAAATATGGCTAAATAATCCGCGTTAATAATAAAAAGTTATTATGTAATAATAAATTAAGTTTTGTTTTTTATAATTATAATTCTTATAACATTATTTAATTATTATAAATCGTTTTCGTTTAATATTAACAATTTTACGGTTACCGTATCGCTTATCCGCTTTACGTTATAAAATACAGTTTTAAATATAATATTTTAACGTTTCGGCTTTAAAAACGGCTTTTTTTTTATTAAAGCTTTACGTAACCGATTAAGAAGGTTTAATGTCGTAAGAAATTTAACGTATTTCTACAATTCCTTAAATTAATTCCTAATAAAAAGTTTTTATTTATCCGTTTTAGTAAAAATTAAGGTTATACCGGTTAAAATAAGGTTAAACCGAATAACGTTTAATTAAATATTAATAAAGTTATTAACTTTTCCCTTTTATTAATCGTTTAATACGTTAAAAGTTTTAAGCGGTTTTCGGAACAAATTATCGGCGGCTGAATTTTTTTTATTAAAAATATATTTAATTTCGAAATCAAATATTTTTATTTAGGTAATTTATCGGGTAAATACGGCTTTAGGTAAAAAACTTAAGGAATTATTAATTTAAGTTATTAATACTTTAATGTTTATTTTTAATATAAATCGGATTTTATAAATATAATTTCGGAATTTCCTTAAAATTTTAAAAATAATTCGATATTTTAGCTTATTAATATCGTAATTTAGTTTAACGCTTTTTTAGGTATCACTTTTAAAGCGCGTAAAATGTTTAATATTATTAATTATTTAACTAAAAATATTTCCAAAACCGTTTTTGCTTACGTTTATCCTTATAATAATTTTATTTATAATAAGATTATAATCCAGAATAATTAAAGTCGGGGTAATAATAATTACTTTTTTTATATCTTTTATAATATAATTTTAATTAGGTTTTTAAACGAAAGGTTAATTTTTCCGAAATAAATATATAAAAGGCTTGGTTTTGATAACGAAGTATATAACAAAAATCCGGTAATAAATAACGATATTTAGGAAAGCTTTAACCTTTAAAACGTTTTTGCATAACGGAATTTCCAGGATTTTTTTTATTTTAATTATATCCGGTTATTATTTATTTATCCCGTAAAGAAATTCGATTATAATAATTATTTTCTAATATTATTAAAACTTTTTTATACTAATCGATATATTAATAAGTTTATAGTTAATAAAGGTTTTGTTTATGTTAACGATATGTTCGTATACAAATTGCCGAATCCCGGAAAAGATTTTTTCGTTATTATATTTTATTTTTGGGCCCTTAATATCGACGTCGTCGACAAATGGCCGGGTAATATCGGGTATCAAATCGTTAAAAATCCTTTTTATTATACGGCAAAAATAAGTTATAAAGTTAATAAATTTTATAAGTATATTAATATATTTAAAAGGTTTTAAAAATGTTGCGAAAATAATAAAATCTTTATTAATAAGGGTTAATATAACTTAATCGTAACCGGAAAAAAAATTTACCAAGATAATTAACGAATATATAGCAAAATTCGCAAAAAATTTATTATAATTTTCTGGCATAAAGGCGTTTCGTAAAATAATAACGTTTAATTTGGTAATAAAATTAATTAATCGCAGGTTACCGTTTTTTTTTTGACGAAGAATTAGGTATTTTTGTACGCGGCGTAAAATTATTTAAATATCCCTTATTAAATATGTACTTGTAATATTTCGATCAGTTTATTTTTAAAGTTAGCAGGCATTATTATACCTTTGGTTTGTTATATTTTGTAAGGGATTATCCGGATTTTATAGTTTGGCGTAATATTCGATTTAATTTTGCCATAATTTTGTTAATTTTAAGTTAAGGTAACTTTTTTGCAAAAAAGTATTTTTTTAAATAGGGCCTTTTTAATGCGGTTAAATTTGTTACCAAGTTAATTAAGAATAGCTTTAATTTTTTCCTTTATAAATCGGGTATTTCGTAATATAATAATAAATTTAGGAAATAAGGTAGTTAATAATATATTAAATTTATTAGGTTTCTTTTTATTTTGATTAATAACTTTCTGAACCTTTTTAAGTTTTTTAATTTTTTAATCTGGGTTTCCGGGTAATATTAATCCGTTTGGTGGCATATTATCGACTAGGATTACTTTTTTTTATTTCGGTTTATATATCGTATTAATTTATACGGTTCGATTATTATTAATTTTTTGCTATATTTTGTTTTATAATATTTTATATAAGGTATATATAAATTTTTTATTATTAAATTAACTTAAAATAATATTTCCGGGTTCTAATTTATTATTTATAACTTCCTAAATTATTTTAAAGTTTTAATTAATATATATATTATTAATCGAGAAAATATAAAGGCCTGTAACGTATTCGTTTGTATCTTCGTTTATAAGCTTACTTTCGCCAGTAAAGCGGCTTATTATTTTACCGGTTGCTTTTTTTCAGGTTCCTTATTAATACGGATATTGCGCGTAACTTTTTTAGCAGGGATTAAGGGGATAATAATCTTTAACGGGCCAAACTTTAAGGTTTTTTTTATTACGTCCGGGTTTATATTTAACGTTATTTTCGATTTAGTTATAAAGTTAAGTTCTAGTATTAATAATTACGTAACGTAATAATTATTAACGATAAATAAGGGAATAATAATTAATCGGCTAATTAACTAAATAAATATTTCGATAATGTTTTTAAATAAAATCCTTTTTTAAAAGTTAAAGTTTATAAATAATATGCGTATTTATTTTATAGCTAATTTATATTACTTAACGTACGACGCGACGATAACGTTAAATTTAACTCCGGTATTGATAACTTTATTAATTAAATTTTCGCCGCTTTTATGGCCTATTTTAATTACTAATTTAAATAACGGAATAATATATTTAATTGGGCTATATTACTAGATTAATAAAATTTTGGCTTTTTTTTAACTTTTTGCTTTGTAACCGATATCTATAATAAGGATCTTAAAAAGTTTTTTTATTTTTAAAGGTTCCGATTTTCGTACTTTAGCTTCAGTTATTTTGATCGTTTTCGTATTTTTACGACTAAATGCCTTTAAAATTTTAATAGCTATAAAGTTTTTAAAAGCTTTTCCGAAATTTGGACAAACTTCGATTAATTTGGACCAAATAATCTTAAATTTCTTTTTAAAGTTTTTTCGGATTTTTTTTTTTAAAATTTAATTATATACTTATCGATTAAGTTTTTATAAGTAAAGGTATTATCCGTTTAAGTAATATTATTTATTTAAAAGGTATTAATATTTATCCGAAGGATATTATTTATTTAAACGTTAATTTTTATATTATAAAATGTAAATCTTTTAAATATTAAGTTATTATCGTTAATTTCGTATTTAATTTTATTTTTTTTTATACCTTTAAAGTTATTTTTTTTTATTTTTGGATCGTTTGGTTATTATAACGTTAATAAGTACCGTTAATTAATCGGAGTTATTAATTTTTAAGGTTCGGATTTTTTTTAAATAGCGGGTACTTTTGCTTTCGACGGGGTTGCTTTAAAGTTAATTATGTAAAAATGCCTTTTTGTAAAACGGTTTTCCTTTATGGTTAACGAAATAAGTTATGTTAATTTCGGTTACCTTGTTTTAATTAATATCGAAATCTTATTAATTTAATTATAAAATTATAATATATTTTTAAAGTTTAGTTTAACTGGTAATATCCGGATCGAAGTTAATTAATTAATTGTTAACGCCTCGGAAAATGTCGTCTCGCCGATCAAAATATCGCATTTTTTCCTTAAATCGGGTAAGGAAAACTGGTAAACCATAAATCTATTTTGAAATCTTTTTCCAAATTAGGATTTACTGTTCGATTACCTAACTTTTTAAGATTTAAGGGAATTAAATTATGCTTAAAATAGCCTTATTTTCTAAGGCTTTAAGGAAAATGGTATAGCCGTCGTCGGCAAGTAAAATTAATCCGGTAATTTTTATATTAACAAATAAACGGTATTTTTGTATATTATATCCAGATTTTTGGCAAAATTAATAAATATTTTAATTAAAGTTATTAAAACGTTTATTACGACTTTAATAACCGTTTCGGTAACTTTTTCGATTTCGGTATTTATCTTATTTACGGTAAGGATTTAATCGATTAAATTTATCCGGCTGGAAATTAACTGCATTAATCGACGGGTCGGCACCATAATAGCATGTTTAAGGTATTTTTTGTCCAGGCGGAACGTAATATTATAATATCCGGGCTATTTTTCGGTTCCTTATTTCCTTTTTAAAAGTTTTAAGGTTCTAGATTTATCGGGTTTGGTTAATTTTTAAATTTTGTAACGCGTTCGTAATTTCCGACATTTAATTAGTCCGATTCGATAATGATTATCGTGGACGGGGACTTTCTGGTTATTATGGTTTGGGCTGTTAAGCCGAATAAAACCGATCTTTATTTTCTGGCTCGATATCAAAATGGACGCTTTTATATTATCGTTTACGTCCTTCGTATTTAAAAAGTGCAGCCTTATTTATAGCTTAGCTTTTAATTAATATGGAAACTTTGTTATAAATTGTCGCGTATAAATTTTTAAGTTGCATATTTAAATTGTTAATAATTTTTTCGAAATAGCCGGTTAATAACCTTTTTAATAAGTTTTCAATATATTCGTTTTTGTTAATTAATTACTTTTTTTACCTGGTTTTTTTTAAAACGTTTTTTATTTTAGCAGTATGTTTTAAGTAATAATCGTAAACCTGATTAAGGTTATTTCGTTAAGCTTGTTTAATTAAAGTCCTTAATTAATTTTTGGCAGTTCGAATTTGTTTTAAGTTTTACAGTTTAAAAGTTTTTAAAACGATTTTGATTACGTTATTTTACTTAGTTACTTTATTAATAACTACTTTAATTTAGTTCTTTATGTTATTGCTATCGGTCCAGAATAATAATTCGGTAAGCATTTTAAATTCCGTAAACTTGTATTTTTTATATAATTAAATAATTTCTTTAACCTAATTGGTAGTTTCGGTTTTTAAAAAGTAAAGGTCCGGGTAGGCTAACGGATTTGGAAAAACCATAATAAACAAAAACCTATTTATAATAAAAATAAGGAAACCGTATTTAAGTTAATTGGTTTATCCGAAAAGTATGACGTCCGGTATAGGTATTATAAGTTCTATAAATAACTTTAAAAGGTTTTAAATTAATATAATCTTTTGTCCTTTCGGTATTTCGATAATAATTTTAAGAATTACTTATATATTTAAATCCTTAACAAATTTTAAAGATCCGATCGGATTATTATTATTCCGGGGTTTAGCTTTATTAAGCTTATTATTATAAAAGTTCTTTATTAATCGGTATTAAATAATTGTATTTAAAATAAAGTTTTAATTTTTCGTAAAATTAAGAAAGTTTGGTATTAAAAGTAATCCGTATTATAATTAAATTTAAATAATAATCTTAAAAAGTTTCGATAAACCTTTAAAAAACTTGTTAAACCTTATTTTAAATTAATTAATATTATTAATTTTCGAATTATTTAGGTTATAAAATATTATTTTAATAAGGATATATTTAGGTAAAAAGTAAATAACTATCCGTAATAATTATCTTAAATATATTTTTTTTATCGGACTTAAAAAATAAATAACTTTTTTTTTTTATTAATCGTTTAAATAACTTTATTTTAATTAATACTGCGTCGCTGGTTATTTAACCGCATTTTTTCTAATTTGTTAATTAATATTTTTATTATTAACCTAAACGTTATAATATTTAAATTTAATAAAAAAAATAAATCCTAAATAATACCGTTTAATAATAATCAGATAAAATGTTACCCGATTAACGTTAAAAAGGTCCAGAATATATCGAGTAACGTCTTTTTCCTGATTTCTATATTATATTAAAAAACGTTATTCCTTTTTCGGTATTCTTTTTTTTTATGCAAAATAAATAGCTTTATAACTTTATTTCTTTTTTTGTTTATATTTATTATTTTATCCATATCGTTAATTTTATCGTTATTGCATTTATTTTGATCAATTTAAATCCTAATAACCACGTCGCCAGCGACGTAATTTTAGCTTTTTTAACCCTTATTAATTAAATCTTATAATTTATCTTGCCACGTAATTTTCTTATTAATACGTATAATGTTCTAAATTACATAATCGGTTTAGAATTTGGGTAATTAAGCCAGGTTCCGATAACGGTTACCGTCCGCGTTTATACTTCTTTGCCGTTTTCCGAATAAAGTTATATTTTTAGGTAAAGTATCGTACTTAAATAATTTAATAATTTTTTTATTAATCGGAAAAGGATTACGTCGTTATCGTAATTATTAATCGTTTACCGCAAATCGCTGTCAGGTTTATATAATTATAATTATAATTATAGTTATAATCGCACTTTTAATCAAAACCTTATCCTTTCCGTTTTATAATCGAAGATCGAAAGTTGCCTCGGCAACTAACTAAAACTAGTTTCCTTTCCTTGGCAACCAGATAAATTGGGACGGGGAAAATCGGTCCTAATTAATGCATAATTAAAAAACGTATTACGAATAAGCCCAGGGTTCAAGAAATAATGAAAGTAACGCAAACTGTATTCTGGTGTTAAAACCAGT
>QJOA01000747.1:0-29757 GCA_004155915.1 Monosporascus sp. CRB-9-2 | reverse complement strand
ATCCTTTCTTGATTGAGCCTACCCTGCGCTGATTCACATACTAATCCTTCCAGGGTAACCTCATTGCTTCCTGCAGGGTAACCTCACCTTCTGTCCTGCAGTCGCACTACATTTCTTAGAATCCTGATACGCAGTAGAAATCTCATATAAAAGGCTTGTAGACTGCTCCTATAGACCTCTTCCAGCCCATGGCGCTTCTTCTTACCATCCCAGTGGGGATATTAAGCGAGGGTTCGCCTTATCGCTCTTGAGGTTTATTTCGCGGGACTGGATATAATGAAACTAATGGCATAGTCTGGCTAAATCCTAGAATACTTGGCCGATTGTCAGGTGGTATGGTGATGGGGACAGTGCAACCTTCTAGACAGGGGTTGTACGTTTATAATAGGGCCCTATGCCCCTAGATATTGGGGAAAGGGCAGACGTTACCGGTCATCTCTAATATTACCTACCTGTGAGGCTCCTCTGAGACTGTTTCTTCTAGCCTTCCATGCTGTTGCACCATATTCTCCGACACCGATATCCTTCTCAGAATTAACCGGCCGTAATATCTATTAGCATCATTACACCACTGTCCTCTCTCAATCCAGCTGATATATTTCCCTGTTCCGGTCCAGATAAGGTAACCAAACATGGCCTGTTTCTTCCCATCTGTTTTACATGTTTCTCGGATAGCCACCTCAAGAAGCAGGGGTATCTGCTGAAGACCCCGGTGAGTGCTTGTGGGCACGGTAGCTCGTCTATAATATCCTATGGTATTTCTCGTCCTGATTGTCCGTGCGTCTACGTGAATTAGCATGAGTACTATTGTCCTCCACCGGTGTCTTGCAGGCTCCGTTTCAAACCCTCCTTGACGATGATCTGATTGGTTATGGAGTGGCGCTGACCATGTTAACGGTTCGCCAAATGTATACGGTTTAGTGATAGCTAAAGTTCGCGTTTATAATTCCCCAAAGACTGCCTTTATTTCTCCGGCGCCGTGAAATTGGATTCTCAACATATGCTGGTAGGGGGTTTGTGGGAACAGGGTTGGAATAGGGGTAAGCCGACCCACACCTCTATGTACATATAAAGTCGTATAGTCCCAAGACCTCGGCACTGGTCACTTAGTATGGAGTTTAGCTGATATTAAACCTACCTTTAACTTCATTATAGCATTTTCGTACGCTTGGGACTGAATGTGCCGTAGACAATATACTCGCCTTCTGCTGCGCCGGAGCAGCTTCACGTTTGGCATCTATCCTAGGCGGCAGTCGGCTAACCCCAATGATGATTTCTCTCCCCCGAATATCTCTGTGATGGCCTCGCCTGTTGGGATCGAGGCCCAATCTCGCGCTCAATGCGATTCGTATCTCATAAATACAACCTGGTACAATACCCGAGATCGTCACTCTGCCGGTACCATCTCCACATAGGTCCGAACCTTGGGTCGGACGTATCCCCTAAAATGTCGGACGTCTCCCCCAACACCACCGCATCTAAATACCACAACTAGGCATGGCGAGCGCCGGTATCCTGTTCACTGCAGGAAAGGCTTTGACAAAACTGCGAGAGGGCCATCCGGTAGGAACGGGGGGTACCCTCCGTGAACCAGGGCCCGACCGCCGCAAACAGCGTTTCTCTCGGGTCATAGTAGTCAGGGAGACAGGCTTTAACCTTTGGAATTACTTCCCGCCATTCTTCGGGGAGTGTGGAGCGGCAGACGATAGGAGGCAATGCTTCTGCGCTTAGTAGCATTAACACTTGACAACATTCTTCAACACGCATCGATCTGTTCCTCAACCAGTCCTGAGTCATCATCTGTGATTTCATCTGGAAGTCTAGAACCCGCGCCAGCGTCGGCTGTATCCCGCAGAGAGTGATTATATTGCCGCTGAATGTAACCTGACCCATGTCTGGACAAATTTGAGCTGCAGTCCCTCACAGGATAGGGTAGACGACTGATGCCTGATGCCCTTGCCGATTGCGTAGAGTATCTTACACGTCATGGCGACTTTGGGGACGTCTCTCGCTGTTGGAGGAAATGCCATGATCTCGACTAGAAGCTCCGGAGGGAGATATGCCATATTTGGGTTACCCTTCTCCATCTTAGGAGTTGGACGTGTCGCGGCTGGTCGATGGTAGCAAGTATTGGAGGGTGGTTGATGACGAAGAAGGCTGTTGATGAGGATACCTCTGCACTGGGTCAAAGTGGAGAAAGTTCCAGTTAAATAAATAGGAAAAAAGAGAAGGCGGCGAGAGTGAATCTCCTGGATGGATGCACGGGGTTATGAATGTGTGAGACCCTGAGAGGGATTCAACACTTAGGAAGGAAGGGAAATACGATGGGAAAGGGTTATAATTACCAACCGAAATGAATGGAGCTCAAATCACACCGGAGAACCCTTGAACAGTTTGGTCTAATCTCGTCCCACGACTGTGCTTTCATTTGTGGCGTTTGGATCTTCGACTGGCCATTGAGGAGAGTTCCCTGAATTTCCAGCTCGAACGACATAAGAGACGTCACCCCCAAATGCATTAAACATACGAATATGGCAGTACAACAGTTTGTAACGTTCTCTTCTATAGAGCCACGTGCACTAAAAGCCTGGTGCCTCATGATACTCTCAGTTTTTCCCCGGAGGTTAATGCCATCCGTCCTCCACACTTCCTTTCGCCACTTGGGCTTACCAATTCCTTCGTTATATCACTAACCAGTTAATAGGTTAAATTATGAGCAATAGAAAGGGTTTCCATGACTCAGCATATACTGATACGTCTATCCGAATCAGTGTCGCGTGTAATGACTTTTGTATTATTACGCGAAAAGTTCCTAAGTACAATGTAAGTATGTCGAGCGTAGCTATTAGATAAAGGGGGTGAATAACTACAGCTTTGCTCAAAGAAAAGCGATGAATGCCACGCGAAAGCTGCGGGATGAGTAATCAAGGATGGAGGTACACAGGCTAGGAGTGCTTCAGAAACCGGGTCATCATTACGATTTATTATCCTACCCGTTGTCCCTGATTCCTGACCTTGCAGCTGCCAGAATTGATATACTTAAACGAAATCAGACAACAAATAAATGGAAAAATGGCTGATAATATGTCCTGAGGGTATTGATCGTTTTAGCACTTAAAACCTGTCAAATAGCCAAATTGGCCTTTGGAGCTAATATCCGCACTTTTGCCGTTTGACAAAACCGACATCTTCTAACGCTTTCCACATGATGATGGAAATGGTTAAACTGGGTAGGAGTAAATATCAAGTACAGTATATTTGAAGAAGCATCTACCTCACCATACGTTGTTCTAGCGTGGGTCCCCTATCTTCCATTGTGAGCGCTTCCGAATGGCACTCTTGAGCTATACACGGTCTTCGAGTGGGAAGAAGTGAAAACTACCCCAAAGCCGATGGAGCAATTACATGGAGCTTTCCTGCGGAGTGTTCTCCAGGCCTCATCACTGTAGGATAATTTTGCGCACCACCCCGGACTCTAGACGGAGAAATGAAGATAACATACATAGTCGTGCTCTGACTTCATTGAGATAGTACAGCTAAGGTTGATATGTACAAAGTAAAAATGTAATGAACGTAATAGACAAATGAAATGTGTAATGAGCGAAACATGATACAAAGTAAATCTGTAGCGACCGTCTTCCCTCGTGATTATGCATTAGACATTAGACCCTTGGATTCTTGTGACTGGATAACCCTCAGATTAATGACTCTTCGACGTAAAAGTGGGAAACAGTTGGTTCTTTCCATGTCCATGAGACATGCTTTTCGTCGCGCGACGATCCTGCCCTAGATAGGCTTGGGCGAACAGGATGGGCGTCTGAAGGGCAGTCTAACCACTTCCCCCCTATCAAAAGCAACAACCTGTCCACAGAGGACCAGTATCGCCCGCACACATGTGGCAACATGCCTCTTATCCACTTGAAGAGGGTATCCCAGCTGATGAAGTATATCGGAGCCTGAACTCCGGCTTTGAGCAAGCCCGCAGTGCCTGCACCCGAGACCAGTTTGGATCCCGGGGACGATGGTCTGGAGGCAGTGGCGCCAAATAGGTACTCAACGTAACACCCTTCAGCCGTTGCATCGAACGAAGGGGCCATCCCTCCGACACCTCCGATGAGTCCTGTCACGATGGCCATGTGCCGCTTGCACGGCTTCCAAAACGATCCGTCGGCACTGTATTCCTTCATGCACAGAAAATGGCCGTATACTTCCTCTTTCTGCGCGTCAGAAAGAATTGGTACAGATTCCGTCCATGAGGTAGTTTCGGCCATATCGACATTAATGCCGACTCCGTCGCCAAGGTATAAGGCGTGTCGATGCCTTTGGAACTGCCAGTCGTCGAGTCGGACCGAGCTGTATGTTGAGGAGCCCTTGATGAGGACTCGATTTTTGCTTCGGGGATGATGGGGACACCGAAAGACGCTCAGAGTCTGGATACACGATCCGACGTGGAACTCGATTTCTTCAATCTTCCTACTGATGAAGAGATTCAATCGGTCGAATCTTCTGTCGGCTTCAATGTCGTCGATAGTGCGTTGCAAGCATTCTGGTGTCGTCACAAACATTCCTGGTTTGGCTGTTGAGAGTATCGTTAGCAGTGTTGCTACGCCAGTGTCATAACACCGACAGGGAGGCTTACACTTCCAGAATTTCCACCTCGAGGTTTGGAGCTTGCGGTCAAGCGCAAAGAAACTCTCAGGGCGGACAACCGCAACTGTAGCTTTGAACTCCTCACATGACTCCTTCTTGAGGAGCTTGTACATGCTACTCGCTTCATGTTTGCGCGACTCCTCAGACGACGATGATGAGTGGGATGACCCCACCATCGAGACTGTCGGAAGGCCCTGAGACCAACCTAACGGCATGTTGCTGTTCATGGGACGACTGTTGAAAATCTATAGTTTGAATTTAACGACAGTCAAGGAGGCTCGAAATAATCTAATAGGGACATTAGCGTTCCCTGTGAAGCGGGTGAAGACGGCGAAATGAGTCTCGTTTCAATTCCGCTACGTCTTCGTTCTTATAATGATTTTGCACCTTGCCACAACCATATCTAGAACGTGGCTTGCGTATGGTGTACGGCTAACAGTCGTCTCGACGTGGCTTCTACATCTCTCTATCACGGTGAGTCCCGTAATTACCCATTGCATACTCATGTTTCTCCACGCACTTTCTTGCAGTGGGACCAATCACACCTTGATACGGCGGTCCCCGATAAAGGTGAGCGCAGCCATTCCGACGTATGAGGTTGTTCCACGCTTACCAGGTTGCCTGATTCGACGCCTCGCAGGATGCTCGTAACTGCAGCCGTGTATAGGTGGACAGATATGCTGCAGGTACCGTTGATCAATAACAGAACTGTTCGCTACCTGCCACACGGAGCCGTCGGGCCTCTAGATCTAATTCGGCGGAGGATTTGCTCGGCCCTCCGCCGGGGTGCATCGAGAACGCAACGTAGTTGGCGCCCAACTGCCGCGCCTAACTAACTAGGCAAGGCCAGTCCGACCCCATAAATATCTGCAATGCAACGCGATGCAATGTCCTGCCATGCGAGGTAAATGCGGCTGAACTCTGTCCTCCTATCCAATAGGAGTGAGCCCATTCTAGAACATTACTTGCAAGCTTCACCGCGGTTTATACCGTCGAACGCGATGCAACGGCCCGGGGCCATTCGATCGATGAGTCAGTGCTCTTTAAACCAAAAAGGCTATTGCGGCCTAAGTGAAGTCGACAACAAGGAACTGTTGGCCCGAAACAGCGTTGTCACTTGGAAGAGGTGGTCAGTTATCGTCGCACATCCCAGTAACAGATATAGTGTTACGACATAAGATGTATATAGTGGAGATCCTGCGCAGATGACTGGCAGGGCTCCATAACAATCTGCTTCGGAAGATTACCGTCGATACGTGTGGATCCGGTATAGTCTTCCGTGACGACCTAGATATAAGTCATTGATCGCGACGATATTTGGCGTCCGTGTGTAGATAGAATAGACATTTTAGTATTTACACATGCATTGCAACACGGTGCTCGACTTGAAACTATCACGACTTCTCCGTACGACATAGCTGCAAAATGACCGTACGGTATTTTACGATCAGGGTTACTCATCAGTATCGGATCCACCAGTATTGGTACGAACAACTCGGACCCTCAATATGCCGCATGATGGCGTCGTCATGATGAAAACTATGAGACTCACTTCGTCGTCCAGCACCCACATGCTCCCACCCTATTAGTTGTTACGTGCCTATAACTCGGTGTATCATTTGAAGAGTGACAGCATGACAAGTTTGGATAAACCGGAACCTTCACCGATACACGCTATTCCCTGCCTATATTTAGATAATGCATGGATATGGGGCAAGTGGACCTTCCTGATTTGTCAAAGGAAACATCACATATCATCCTGTCTTAGTCGCTCTTCATATTCGACATATGGTGAGTGCCGATATCCTTCATGGATGGAGTCTTAGTACCATATAGCATCGTGGAGTATAGGGCACATTGCGGCCTTAGGCTTTCATGGATATGTATAGACTAGACCCTGTTACACGTCCGCTGCATCTGCGACAAAGCAGGTAACACGACGACACTCCACGTTATGCAGTCTGTCTGTACAATGGAGAGCCCATCTTGTACGCCACTGGAGCGACTGGACCACGGCCCATATTAGCTGACAGGTTGCGTGTGTATTCACCTAGCCACGTTGTAGCAGGTCCGGAAAGAGCCCAGCGCCCGTATTAAAGCCTACAAACTGCACCTCCCGTTACGCAATCGAAGGGCTATTCACTTTAAGTGGCTGAAAAGCGGATAGAAGATGCCTTGTAGCACAACACGTGGAAAGCATCGAGAAACGCTGCAGGGAAAGGCTTGGTTATCTATGCTACCTCAACTCACAGCCACATCAGCCGGGTGCCTCGGTATGATATCCGGGAATTATTATTTCGGAGTTGCAAAACGGCCACGCACGCCACGGCCGAGGAGCCGTCGCTCACGTGTTCGGTAATGATTCACTCCTAGCTAGTGGGCAGACACGTAACAAAATCGAATACTCAACAACCCCACGGACATAATAACGAATGGCGGAGTGCTTAGTCAACTATGCAAAGCCCTGAATACATATGGATTCTGCTGCGTGCAGCTGCAATGATTAGCTTGCCCAGAGATCAACAAGACAAAGAGCGAATCAACAGCCTTCCAGCATTAGCACGACGGTGAAATCAGGGTGGACAACAGGGTGGCGGTGGAGAAATCGTGTATAGAGAGAACTCAACTCCGAAGATGTGGCGATAGTGGTAGTCCAGTACTTAGCACATCATATATCATTGCTATAAGTGTTGTATCCTCTGTGTATATGGCTCTGTGCACAGGTAGGCCAGCCTTCTGCCACTTTGTGAACTCATTAATATCGTCCAATCCGCAAGAGAAATTCCAATATCAACGGATTGTCTCTTGCTTTTGGGAACCGAGATTTCCACTCTGATGAGTTAACAAGAACCTTGGTATCCTCGTTGTTGCGGTGTAGTTGCCGTGATCCTACCTATATCCTAATTCGTGCATGCACACGTAAGGCGGTGATCTCCTTTAGCAAAGCCAAGCTTTTACGGCTCCACCCACATACCAGGGGGCCCTGGCTGCCGCTCTCAGCCCGGTGCTGTGGTGGGGGCACAGGTGGGGATAACGATCGTCCTGGTTCGTCCGTGTAAACGACGGAGAATTTTCAAACGATTAAACGGGACGACTACTTTGCTGAGCAGTATATTCTAGGCTTGGATAGGACTGACTGTACTTGACTATCTTTCGTTGAGGCACGTAAGTGCCTCAAACGGGGATCTAATTTTTTAAAGTATTCCGTGATCTCCCAAGCCACTCAGACTCCTGTAGCCGGTTTCTCCATTTGTTCTCACGGTCTTTGGTGCCGGTTAGTTCGTACCTCTCTCTTCCTTCTTATAGGTGTATACGTGAGCGATGACGCCCTTCAGTGTGTCGTATGTAGCCTGTGGGAAAAGAAATTGCTTTTCACACCAGACTACGGCCCTCCTACCGTATGCGAACTACACCGACCCCATTGATCGTCGTGAACGATTACGGCCATAAACACAGAAGTGGCAAAAGTAGGGTCCGGTACGGGGAACGCCGAGACCCAGACATGCCGTCGCTTGAGTGACTACAGTCCACCACATGCCAACGAGTCGAGATCCACTGTCGAGGCCTTCGAGATATATTGTGGCCCCAAGACACTAGCTCTGCCGCTGGTGCCACCATTAACCCGCTTTAGCGGTCTAGACTCCCAATCCTGGTGTTTTCCCATATACATATACGGAGGCTTAGCCACTTCAGCGAACTCGCCTGCGTGTCAACGACTGCACTTCGTCGGATCCCTTATCCGTTTCCAGCACTTAGTGCCTCGGTCTTTCAATGCGTTGGCTTCTTAGATATGCAGAGGTGGCTTCTCCGCCTGCCGCTATGTGGCCCCTGAAGACATGGCGCAGCTCTAACGCGCCAGCCCATGCCAATCGCTTTGGGGGTTGATAGGACTGCTTCTCTGACCCAGTGCCCAGTAAAACACCATACAGAAGATGATAGAGTCATTGTCGTTCCACTACCACGGTATATCGCTTGGTTACCGAGTCGGCCCATGCGTTGTCTTTTCAGTGTTCCCACAATGGACCAAGATCCGAACAGTTTCGATGCCTTCGAGGCCGGGATGTTAGGAGAGACACAGAGAAAGCATAATCTCCAGACAGGTGCTTCAGAGACGTCTCCTTGCTATATGACATCTGCCTAGCAGCGGCAATCACTACAATGATGAATAAACCCAAGGCTACGTCGGCTTACTTTTACAAAGGAGCTGTGGTGAATAGAAGTTTGTGCTCCTTTTAACTCCTACATGTATCAACTGGGACTCTTTGAGTCGGCCATTGACATTATATCGACTGACGATTCAACGATAGGCAATCCAGTCTGCTTTAGAGGTTGAAAGCGAGTCGAGGCCCATTTCTCTTCTGCCAAGCCCGACAAATAGGGGAAGGAACTATGATTATTTGAAAGACGCGAGGGAGAAGGCGCAACAACAGGTATGCCTCCAGTTATGCCTTGAGGGAACGCAGTAACTCGAACTGCAATTGACTGCAACATGCCGATAGGCGGACTCCGGGCGCCAGATTCACAAATACATTTCGGTCTCACACGTCATTAGATCCTACGATTGTAGAATTCTATGGATTTCGTCACGAGACCATATTTTACCCAAAATCCCAGTTCTCGCCAGAATCGCAATCGCGTGGATTGGAATCCCAGGATCAGCAGCATCTCACGTCGCCCTCTATGATCAAGTTGGCGCTTGTCTCACTCCAATTGTCTCTTAGGGATATGTATATTTGTAACATATAATATATAAAGGGTAGGGATCGACGCTCGAAAGGGGTATAGGGGCTCAGTCCGGGCCGAACACTGCCATTGAGATTGTAGAGTAGTCATCATAGCATCAGTAGCAACCCCTCGTTCATGGCTATTGTGGGAGCGGATTATGTAATTCTGAGGAGGGAAGATCGCCATTGTTGGACTCAAGTTACCATTGACTTATTGCTATCAATACCCGCCACTGCCTATTCACTGGGACAGGAGAAACGCCTTACAGAATATGTAGTGGATTTTTAAGCGATGCGCTGCACGCTTGTCGTTGTGTTCATTCCACGAACCCGGGATTCGAGCCAGTCGGGATTTACTAATATCCGCGCTACCCAATGTAATAAATTCCAGACGCCCCGGGATTATTGAGTGGCGTTAGCTACAGTATCTAGCTCGGGCGGGGTCAACCCCTGTATGGAATATATCATGGTGATGTCGAGTAGCATTACTTCATGTCATGGTGGAAAGATCGCGTATGACGGTTGGCATCATAACTATCCGAGAATTGTCCACATCCACAGGCCGTTTTCAATTTGATTATAAATTCTTCTCTTCAGCCGTAGGGGTAGTACCATATGTCAAGTGGGCTGTATGCACTGCGGCATGCATTTCCAAGCTTTGCGGATTCTAGGACGAACTGTCTGCGCCTCCAGCTCAGTCTCTCTCGCCCCTGCATCCTCTGTTGAGGCATGTTCCACAGTAAAGAATATTCGAAGTTTTAGTTCATCCAGGATGTCTCCCTTTCCGACTCCCTCAAGTGACCGACCCAAGCATGAGATGCAATACTTCCCAGACATGCTCACGGCTCTGCCATCAAAGTCAGCTGAGTTTCGGAGGGTGTTGTGGACTGGTCAGCATCCCCTAATAGCAATGCCTCTGGAATACTAACACGTCGCAGGCTTGTACAGCCAGTTAGTTCTGATGAATGTACCAGTTGGTGGTGACATCGGCGACGAGGTATGCTATCATTGCAGTATCAACAATTGGTGCTGACAACCATGGTGCTTAGGTACACACAGTAGATCAGATCCTAACGTTCACGTCGGGAACGGGTCTGGCGCAAGTAGGCGGTAAGGAGCAGGAGGTGAAAGCAGGCGACTTGGTGATTGTACCGGCCGGTACACAGCATCAGTTCATCAACACGGGTCCGACGCCCTTGTTACTCTACACCGTGTATAGTCCAGCGGAGCACAAGCCGACTTCTGTTCACAAGACGAAGGAGCAAGGCGACAAGGAAGAGGAAGAAGGTATCGACGAACCGCCTGAATGGAGCCAGAAGAGTAAGGCCGAGAACGAGAAGGAGGGATGGGTAAAGGCACCCGAGTAATTCCAGGGTATGAATAACAGGGTTTCGCTCGAGGGCCGCTATAATGACTGTTTAACTTGTGTAACAAGGGATCGGGCCGGTTGCTAGAAAATAACTCAATTCTCGTGTATATGGACCAGGGAATTCTAAGCTTTTATAAGCACTGGTGTAGTTAGAGTACGGGCGCTGGAGACATTGTGGCTGTTGCACGAAAATCCCGGACTAACGCGAACCAATGGGGAACAGGTTCGCCTGCAACTCAAGAAGGCGCTGTGTCGGCTCTTCTTTGTGTTCAGGGGGCCGAGGACCCCAGGGAGCATGTGTTTGGCCTTCATAACGCGGCAAACGGTGGGGTCCACGTCCTGACTATGGTATCCAGTGTGCGGATAGACCCTTCTAACCGTACCGCCGTGTTGGATTGTGCTGTCCTCCCGCTGTACCATGACATCCTTGATAAGCTAGGGCTGTTCCTGTTCGCACTCAAGTGCGGAGGCCACAGTCTAATCTAAGTGGATGACGGGGGACTCCGACTTTGGAAGCACATCTTGCCCGCCTATGTGAGCCGCTGCAGAACTTGGGAGCATCGGTCAGACTCTGAGTACTTGAGGGAGGGAACCACTCGGCGGTCTGTGGAATATGGGAAATCTTTCCTATGCTCGTGCACAAATAGCGTCTTGCCACCTGATTTTATCGAAGGCGTAGATCACTGGAATGCTCTGTCCAAATACGCCATGCGCGCTACCATCTCGCCTGCATTTTGGGTCCCATTCTTCGATGACTTATCTCGAATATGATGCTCGTGACATCCTTCCTAGGGGCAGAATGATGGCTGTGCGAAGTATGGGAAGGCTAAATGCGAGGATGGGACTGATTTACGATACTGCGGTCAATGCAAGAAGGTCAGGTACTGCTCCAAGGAATGCCAAAAGCGCAATAGGAAAGCCCACAAGACGGTATGCAGCATATGGAAACTGGTCTTGAAAGATGGACTTGCCACTGTTGATATGAGTGCTTGTCAACCTTCACTGTAGACTTACGCCAGCAATGTAGAAATGCCGTTTGCGGTACATTAGCTCGGATTATGATGATAGTATCGAGACTACTCCTCGTCTGACGGCACAAGAGGAGGCCCAACTAAGGCATAGACGGCAAACACGAACGGATGGTTCGAGGTGGCTGGTCTCCGGCCTGGAACGAGGAGCGGCCTTTGGGCATATACACTACGCTCAGAATAATGTGCGCACCACCAATATACACGGCATGACGCAGGACTGGTATAGTAGGATGTCTACCTCGAGCTTGCAATTAAAGGGCCAGCGAATAATAAGATCTCTGCATCAAAGAGTCGGAGCCAGCTAAAATGAAACCCTGATCTCCACATGCAAATAATCACAACCGTATAACTTCCTCACATCCCGACAATACCACCATTCGGGCCACTCGCTTCGGAACATTCGGGCCCATGGCTGTCGAGGATATTCATTACAGCTTTTGAAGGAATATCAAATGAACGAGCTGTCTTTAGATGCGACTATAACACACTTCCGGATCCTAGAAAGTCACGTTCGTTACCGCCTTCCCGCCTACATTAGGGCTATGCTGGAATGGGCATTCCTTTCCCAAACCCGCAGCAAGTTTACCCGCTCGCTCTGAGATAGGGGAAAAGAATGCCTCACGAGGAGATGAAGTTGCTCGAACCCTGTTTCGACCTTGACATCCTGCAAGCTAGTCTGGCTTGTAATTAGTCCATCGAGCCGCGCTAACCTGTTTTAGCAGCTCAAGCGGCTTTTTTCATTGCAGCATGATAGGACAGACAGCAGCAACTTCAGCTAACATTCGACCTCTATCCGTAGTCACATCTATCATAAGCCTGGTGAGGATGGTGCGAATGAAAGTTAGTAGCACACCTCCTATGTATTCTGGCAAGGATGTATTAATTTCAGGAGATGCTCATTACACATGATCACTGGCCATCCCTAGCAAATCCTCGATCCATTACTGCTCTAACCCGGCAGCATCCACGCAGGACGTTCCTCTCATTAAGCTATTGAAGAACGCCATGTCGACGCCCTGGAAAGCCCACTCATTGGCGCTGACCGAGATGGGAGAAAGTCCCGTATGGGGCTGCAGAGTGATGTAGTCGTGGCTAGAGCTGGGGTATTGCAGCATGGACTGCTCATACCCGGGTGCTTGTAACTGCGCGTTCGGCCGTCCCAGTGCCGGCAGATCCCGCGAAAACGTGGAGCCTTGGGCCGCGCCGTGCAGATTGGTAAGCGGCTGTTCATCCGTAGGCGACGAATGAGGTAGAGACGCGAACGCATCGTTGGATGTGGCGAGTGGCTCTCTCTGTGGGAACTCGACCCGGGAAGTTTGATGCGGCCGAGATGCCGCATTCCGGAGTGACGGCTCTCGAGAGACGGGACCCCGGCGTCCAATCTTGATGAGGCCGAGGTACGGGATATGCAAGCGAAGCTCTTCGCCTTCCTTCGTGTCCTCCTGCGCCTCTTCATCTCCTCTTACGCTCCTGGCGGTGTAACTGCTTCCCTCAGCTGCGTCCGCCTCGATGTCGAGTAACCGTTGGATCAATTCGGCACTCTTTTCGGTTATTACGTCTTTGCTAACGTTACTGATTACATCCATTCTCTCAAGGGCTTCGTCTAGCATTGCGCGGTCGCTCAAGCGCTGGTGAGCTAGGAAGTTGGTCGCTTCTCGATGATGATGAGCGTCGATATGAGCAAGAAGGAGCGTCATTGCCGCCAATAGAGCAAAGAAGTCCACGGGTCGCGAGCAGGACGACATGGGGTTAAAGCTTCGGTGAGCAATGAAGCGCGTCATTATCTCCCGGCTAGCATTGACGCAAGCGATCTTGGAGTACTCGCGCTCGGTGTTGTCGCCTAGTCGCATCATATACGGTATATGGAGCTGAATCAAGAGGCCATAGTAGTAGACCTGGGCTGCCAGGCGTACTGTCTCCAAGAGGGTATCCGGCGATCCTGGTGTGAGGTTATGAAAATTCGTCGGACGCCAAAAGCTTGCCGGCATGCTCTTCGACATACTCAATAGCTCGGAGTCGATGGATTGGGTTGTTGTGATTTCGCTCGGGGCAAAGGAACTTTCGTTTCGTTCCAAGATGCGAGATGCAATGACTGTGAGTAGTCGCTCGAATTTGCCTAGGGGTGGTTCGTGCCGCAAAACCGATATGGTTCCCATGCTTTTATCAGATGTGCCCTGAGGTAGACCGAGCAGCAAGCTGAGATAACGGTCCATATAAACGATGCGGAACCACATGAACTTTGGATTAGCATTAAGCTCTGGGTCGATGCGTTTCAGTGGTGGCATGGGAGAGCGGTGAAGGCCCATCAACTGGGCGACTGTCATTGCCCTGCGATAAACAGCCCAAGCCCGTCGAAGATTGCCACAATTTATCTCAAATACGCCCTCTAGGATGATGCAAATCAGACTCTCGATGGTTCCGTGCATCTCTTCCTTGGTCGTTACCCATGTCGTAGCAGCCGTCACCAAGCGACGCATGAGTACGTTTTGTGGTTCAGAAAGGCCGAGCAGATTTTCACTGTACGGAGTCTGGAGAGTGATTGCAAACATGAGCATACGTTTGGCCAAAATGACCGGGTGAGTGTTGGGACCAAGAATTTCAGCTATAGAGTACGGTGCCGCAAGCGTCTCGTGTGTCAGCTTGCTATGCGGCTGAGTGTTGATTACATCGGTGTAAAGCGACGGTCTAGAGCTCTCCTTGAGTAGGATATTGGCATCCTCTTCGGCTGGAAAGGCTGCAAGTAAGTGACGAAGGGCTGTTTCGTTCTCAGCTTGATTTGATACACCTTGCGACTCCGGTGTGAGAGGCGATGAATCTGGAGCGGATTCTCCAAGGTTCTGAGCGATAATTAGGGAAATTATTCAGTGTAGTTATGGGTGGTTCGCGTACCCCTACAGGCGTAAGAGGAGCTCGGATTAATGAGAGCGCTGAATCATTTGAGCGAGCTTTTAGGGCATCAGAGTTTGAGCGCCTGTCTTGCCGTGGCTCTCCTTCAATCTGGCTTGTCGCGCCAACTTGTTTGCTAGCAAGAAAGTCCTTCATGAAGTCTTCAACTCTTGCGATGCGCTCACTGAGATGCCGGTTGCCTTTTCTTGCCGGAGACAGATCTTCGGGCATCTCCTGCGTGACACAAGGCACACGCCGGCGCTGGCAGCCGATGCAAGTAACATCTTCGGACGATGCAAATACGCACCTAATCTTCCGCCGTTTACATTCCCAGCAAGATCGCGTCCCTTTGCGAATCTTCCTCCGCTTACCTGATGTTTCTTGGTTGGTGTTCGGGGGTGTTGCCGTAGCCGGCTCTTCATCCAGGTCGTTGATCATGGTTGGCCGGCATGAGTGCTCGCTCATCATTGATGAGTCTCTCATGCGGCGGAGGGAATCGCTGTGAGTTTATGGAGCTTGTTGGTCCGCCTTCACTGGCGAAGTCGATGTTGGAAGGATAGGTACGATTACAGTAATTCCGCCGTCACGGGCGAAACGCTTGGCACGGCCCACATATTCTCACCGATCATCCAGCCTCATTCTTTAAATCCGTGACGGAGAGTACTCGTAAGGCTGAAATTCAGAAACTGAGGGAAGAGAACCCATATCCCGTCGCCGAAGTCAGGCAATGGCACACAAACTTCTCTATTAGTCAAGTACGACAGAGACTCAGTTAGATGACAATTGCACCGGGCTGACATTCTAGAGCATTATTTTACCGGATACAGGAGTCTCATTTCCCTGTCAGTGACTGCTCTTGAATCGTCGATGGAATATGGTGTGCGGCGTTCACCCGTTTCGGCGGAAACACGGTACTTGCGCTTACAGATTCTTGGATTGCTGGAAACTCGGACAAGCTCTTCTTCACGCCCAATATAAGTCGCTATTTCCGCGACATAGAGTGCCAAACCAGCTTCATATCCAACGTTGACAACGCCGCAAAACATAGTGTTGATTCACACGCAATCTTGCCGTGTCAGCCCAAGCTTGTATGGTCAACCGCGCTCTGCCTAGGCACTTCCTTGTCAACCGTCGTCTCGTCTTTCCACTGCGGCGTCAATATCGCTTCTCAAGTCGTCCAAGACGTGCCCAAACAGGAGTTGGCGCCGATGAATCTTGACAGCGATACCGCCAACGCGGAAAAGCCTCCAGCTCCCACCGGCGGACCTCCACCTCCCCCTAATGGCGGACTCGTCGCATGGCTCCAGGTCGCCGCCGGCTTCGTACTCTTCTTCAACACATGGGGCTTGATCAGCGCGTTTGGCGTCTTCCAAACCTACTACGAGTCCGGCGAGCTCTTTAAGGCCACCTCCTCTAACATATCCTGGATCGGCTCCATCCAATCCTTCCTGCTTCAGTTTGCCGGGCTCATCGCCGGACCCGTTTACGACAGGGGCTACCTCCGCCTGCTCCTCGTCACCGGCAGCTTCCTGATCGTTTTCGGTATGATGATGCTCTCCCTGTGCACCGAATACTGGCAGGCATTGCTGGCGCAGGCCTTCTGTGTCGGCATCGGCGCCGGCCTGCTCTTCGTGCCCACCGTGTCGCTGCTCCCGACGTACTTCAGCGCGCATCTCGGCCTCGCCGTCGGCATTGCGTCATCCGGCTCCTCGCTCGGCGGCGTCATCTACCCCATCGTGCTCTACCGGCTCATCGGACAGATCGGCTTCCCCTGGGCCGTGCGGTGCGTCGCCTTCATCGCCCTCGCGACCTTCATCATCCCGCTGGTCGTGATGCGGATCCGCGTGCGCGTGCCGAAGCCGCGCGCCGTGGTGGACTGGTCCGCGTTCCGTGATGCGCCCTTCGCGACCTTCATGCTGGCCGTGCTTATCATCTTCATCGCCCAGTGCGTGCTCCTCTTCTACATTTCCTTCTACCCGGTTAACCGCCGCTTCACCAACGAGTCGGTGGGGTTCTACATGACGGCCATCTTCAACGCCGGATCAGTTCTGGGGCGGATCCTGCCCAACGCGCTGTCCGACCGCATCGGCGTGTTCAACACAATGGCGCCGTTGACGGTGATATATGGCGTCGTGGTGCTGTGTCTGCTCGCCGTGCGCACCGCGGCGGGAATGGTCGTCGAGGGCATAGTTACGGGGTTCTTCAGCGGCATGGTTATCGCGCTGCCGCCTGTGTGCTTCCGCGTGCTCACGAAGAATCCGTCCATGATCGGCACGCGTATGGGGCAGGGATTTGCGATTAGCGGGCTCGGTTTGTTGCTTGGCGGACCGAGTGCTGGTGCCGTTCTTGGCACCGGCGATTCGCTGAATTGGACTGGCGTGTGGCTTTTTGGGGGTGTATGTGGGTGCGTAGCTGGGTTTATCATTGTTTGTGTTCGAATCATGAGGGCTGGGTTCGCGCTGAATATTAAGGCTTGATGGATGAGAAGAAATGTGTGGAGAAGGGTGCCTTACACGGCCTTTAACGTTCATTCTGTTATCTCGGATAAAGATCCGCAGATAAACGAGATATTACGCCAAGGAGAGTGATTCCCTCAAGCGCGAGGTAGGGTTTTGATCCTTTATTACCTTCGTAATCTGTCTATGATAACCACATTAATGATCTCTCATCATGATCTTTGTCGTGTTTCAACCCCAAAATTCCGTTTTCTCGGACGTCCACTGGTCTCCTTTCCCCCGCTCAATTATGAGATTTAATAGTGTCCCGTCATAGTGTGGGGCCTCACATTTTTCGGCACTATCAAATCTGACAATTACCATTTGGCGAGTAGAGGTCCCGGCATGCCATATCTAGCAGTAGATTAGACCCTTGAGGACCAGACCCTGTACACACTGCCGTATAAACGTGCGCGATTATGAAACGAATAAAAGGCTTTACAGTACAAGATTGTGCAAATGACTAAGGCGTGGGAAAATTGAAAGAATATGATCTTTGTTACAGGATAGGGGTAGCTTGCTTAGTCAACATGCCCTAGGGTCCTGTGGGTACCCCGCAATGACATTATTCCGGGGCACACTATAAACACAGCTTTCTAGCCACTGCCTCCGTAGGCCTAGGGCTCTGAATCAAGCATGACGACTTTTACGCTTCCCACACGCATTTTGCAGCCTTTTCTCGCGATCAGCCTAACTGTGACAATCTTATTGACAAGAAATGACTAAAATTAGCAACCGTCACAGTCAAGCTGATCTGAAATAACAGTGCATGGTAGAGTTGGGAAACTGGTAATTGTCTGATTATATCCGGGCTCCAAGGAACCAACGCTAGGAAGCCCTATATGCTTAGAGAGGTAGGTAGGTATTATGTGGGGTTCCTGGAATAATGTTGTCCCGAGCCATCGCCCTAGTCGAACCTTGCTGACCTGCTACCTTGGAAGGCTACCCCTGTTCTGCGACCCAAACTATATGAAACCATTTTTAAGATGTACTTTCGGGTTGTTACTTAAGCCCCGAGCTCGCCAACGTTGGAGTGGGTCCAAGTCTAGTCCTTTCTAGAAGAGCAAGCCACAACTTCCGGCTGGTGGGGATGGTATACCCGTTCAATTTTGAATTTGCGAGGATGGATGTCTCAACTCCTTATGTGATGCTGACATCGCAAACTGAAGCATTTGCAACTGAAGAAGGAATTATTACCAGGTTAACCTGCAAAAGGTTCTAGATAAAAAAAGGGGGGGGAGTAACCATGCCCCCTTAGAGATACAGCTGCAGCTGGGAGAAAGCGATACAGAAGGTGGCTCTAACTAGTCTAGGCTAGGGGTCGATTTATTTGAGCTAAGACGTAACCTCTCAACAGTCGTAAGGAATAGTTATAGAAATAAGTGGCCGGCCGCAGTGTCCAGATCCACTCTCAAGTCCCTAGAATGTTCTTCAGAGAGTATTGGTAAGAAATTAACAACGTGGACATCTACGTGCGGGGTGCAGGTTGAAATAGTTGCTATTTCTTCACATCTGTTGCAATCCAGGAATCTAATCACAACATCTCCAAAACAGATCCTAGGTACTGAGTCTCTTCGGAAATTGTAAATACTTAGTTCAACTATCAACAATCCACTCCACCCACATCACCGGAATTTCCCCAGTTCTAGTCATTGTAGCTTAATTTTCCAAAAATGGCTCCCTTCGGCAAGATCTACTCCTACCCCGGAAACTTCCGTGTGCAACGGGTAAGTGCCGCTTGTCATCGTAACTCGTTAGCTCCCTTACTGACCGCTATAACCAGGCGCAAGTCGTCGCCGCGCTCAACGGCCTCGAAGTCTCGGTCCCCGAGGACTTCAAGATGGGCGAGACGAACAAGAGCCCCGAATACCTGAGCAAGTTCCCCATGGGCAAGGTCCCCGCTCTGGAGTGCGCCGACGGGTTCTGCCTCGCTGAGGGCGCCGCCATCTGCCGGTATCTCGCGAGCGTGGGGCCCAAGGCCTCGCAGCTGCTGGGTGCCGATCCCAAGACCCAGGCCCGCATCAGCGAGTGGTCGTTCTTCGCGGAGACCGAGCTCACGACTAACGTGCTGCCCCCGTTCCTCATGTGCGTTTTCAAGCTCGAGCCGTTCGACGAGGGCCGGTACAACAAGCACCTGGGGAACGTCGAGCGCGCCTGTAAGCGGGTCGAGACCGCGGTGGCGGGTGGTAAGAAGCACCTGGTCGGCGACGAACTCACGCTTGCAGACATCATGGTTGCTGGAATCCTCTTCTGGGCTTTTAAGTTCTTCATCGACGCCGAGATGCGCAAGGGCCTGCCCAACGCCGTCGCCTGGGTCCAGAACGTGGCCGAGACGAAGGAATTCAAGGACGTGTTTGGTACTCTAGAGATGTGCGAAACCCGCACCAAGGCATGAATATTATAATATAGTATAAGCAGTTCGGGGAAATGGAGTGCGACCCCCGGTTACCTATTTGGCGATACACTTCTGAGCCCACGCCGGCTCTCTGGGGTAGTGAAAAAGAAAGCGGCTACATTATGCATCACTGGTTGGGTATGAAATTGAATTAATTCTCAAAAAAAGTTTCAATGCATGGGCGACGTGGTAATATCCTGGAAACATCTTTTAAATCTGCATAATAAGGGCTACGTGCTCGCGGTGGACGTGGTAGGCAATGGTCCTTCTCTTACGAACACAGCTTTATGGAAGTTTCCCGTGGTTTGTGCTATATACATTTCGCTTTAGGTACTTTATCTCAGCTAAACAGTCACCCATCCACCTATATCCGAAAGCTAACTACCCCTCAAACGACCTGGAACTTCGGGTGCCCAATTGTCAACCAGCTAGCGATGTTCTCTACCAGACTCCTCTGGTAGTTCAGATTCGTATCCTCGGCCACCCAGGCGGTGTGAGGAGTCGCAATAAGATTCAGCTCGGCCGTGTCAGGCGCAAATAGAGGGCTGTCTCCCGGGCCCGCCGGTTCCTTTGAGTGTACGTCGACCGCGGCACCAGCAATATTCCTCGCCTTCAGCGCTGCCACCAGCGCCTCCTCATTCATGACCCCGGCGCGAGAGACATTGATGACGATGGCGTACGACTTCATCGCGTTGAATTCCGGCTCGGAGATCAGGTTGACGGTGTCCCGGTTTTGCGGCAAGCACAGAATGATAACAGAGGATTCCCTGATCACTGTGTCAAAAGGAGTTCGGCCATCAGCTGTGGGTTGGCCCTTCCTCCCCGATATTAGGGTCTTCATGCCCAGGTTCTTTGCGATCGATTCAATCGCCTTTCCCACTGCCCCATACCCGATAATGCCCACGGTCTCGCTCTGGCAGGTCCTTGGCGGTTTACCATCTGGGCCGGCGAGAGACTTGGCAAGGGACTTCCTCTCGATCCACTGACCGGCCCTGATTAGAGAATGGGTGAGCGTCAAGGACCGGCGCGCATCAAAGTACAGCGCGATTGTGTGCTCGGCCACGGAGCGGGCATTGCAATGCGGCGTGTTGGACACAACAATCCCTCTCGATCGACAAGCCTCCTTATCAATGGAATCGGTACCCGAGGCAACCACGGCGACCATCTTCAGTCGCGGTGAAACTGCCGCATCCAGGACTTCTGCCCTCAGGGGCAGGACAGAGAGGGTGACTATATCGGCGTCACGTATCCGCTCGGGTATCTGGTCTAGCGAAGTCCTCTCATATTGCCGGACCTCGCACGTATATGGTGCAGGTAGGTTAAAGTCCGGAACGGGGACCATAGACGTCTCGAACGCCACTATAACGTAATGTGTCTGTGGCTGCATTGCGCTTCTTGTAGAATCGGCCTTTGTGACTCCTTTTTGTCGCACTAAAGTACACACCCGAACTCAGACTGTTGAAGAATACCCAATAGAGGCGAAAGATGCGGTAAGGAACTAACTATTAGTATAACTGAAGTCGACATGTTACATGAATCCAGGTAGGCTACGAGGTTTTATGTCGGAAAAGGCGGTAGATGTGGGGCGATCATGCGAAGGGCGCAACAACTGGGCTGCTTATGCTCATTTAAGCAGCTCAAAATTAGCTCTTCGTTTCCACTATTGGGGCGCCAAGACCTGGGTTTGATGAGTTCTTCGAACTAGTTTCGAACCTCAGCGATAACGTCTTGACTGAAACATTAATATGAGAGATGGTAGCAGAAACGTACGGATCAACTATAGTTTGATAATTGTCAGCTAGTTGGGGGGTGCGTAGTGCACCCATTTACGGCAAGGTCATCTACTGATCGGCATATATATGTTCCGTAAGCTCAGGTACCTATTTAAAGGTTGTCCGCGTGCTACAGCAGATACAACTAGCCTAATATGATAACCTAACTAATAATCTCTATATTTAACAATTTAAAGTTTTATTTATTAAATTAAGGTTATATAGTAATTAATTATGTAGTATTAAAGAAATATAATATGCTATACTATTTCACGGTTTAAATTAATAAGCGAACTAATTTTATAAACATTTTAATTACTTATTTTTAATTGCTTATTTTTAATACTAATAATATAAAACGATTTATTAAATAAGGAAAAATAAATTTAATTGTTTAAGTTAAAAAACGAAATTCGAAACTTGATTATACAAAATTTGATTTTATATATAAAATTACTTTAATAATCTTAAAGACCTAATATTACGATAAATATACTCGAACCGATATTAATTTTTTTATATAAAAATTAACGACAACCGAAAAAAACTAATTATCGACCGAATTTTTATTTTAAATATGCTAGCATTTTTTGTCCGGTTTTAATATATTAAAAATATATTAAATTCATTATTTCTTTAACGTATTATAAAACATGTTAAAGTTAATTAAGGGTTTCAATTTATTAAACGATAAAAAAAACTTTAAATACGTTTAAATTAAAGATTTAATTATTAACGGGTTTTATTTAAAAATTTGGAAATATTTTATAAATAGTTCGAAGATATTCGGATTATTATTATAAAATACGGTATTATAAAAAAGGATATTGATAATTTTAACGCAATTAAATTATTAATAAGAGTTTTTATATTAACGAATATAATATTATTAATATCGCAAAATATAAAAAATTTAAAAAAACGTAATAAAAATTTAAAAAATAAGTTATAATTAATTGAATTATTAATTGTTAAAATTACTTTATATTAATATTTATTATTATGTTAAGAAAAATTACTTTAAATCCTAAAATTGCGATAATTTATTATCAGTAACTGATTAAAAAATTATGTTAAATATAAGATCGAATAGATTTCAGCCTTATTTTCTAGGCTTAATAATATATAATCTTTTGTTACAAAATTAACGATTTAAAAATTTTTTTAATAAGTTACTTTAATAATTTTTAATCTTTCTTTATAAATATCGTTTTTATTTTATTATTTTACTGATATTTTTAAAAGTTTTTATGAAAAATAAAATAAAACCGGCGGAAGTTAATGAAGAAAAATAGTCGGCGTAAATATAATTAAAAAACTTCGAATTTTAAAAGAACGTTATTAAAACCGCATAAAATAGAGCTAACGTTTATAAATTCAAACTTAATATTATCGGACATTATAACAGCTTTAAACGCGTCGTAAAAGCCGGTAAAAAAACCCTTTTTAACAATATAAATATAATAACGTCGCATTAAATCTTTAATATATAAAGGTTAAATACGGTTTAAAATAAAATAGCAAAATATATCAAAAAATTAAAGCCGATACGAAAAATACGCGGATATATAAAACGTAATAATATCGTAATTAACGTAATATTTTTCGAATTTTATCGAATAATAATTTTCGTAATTTTTAAAAATAAAAAAAACCTTTCGAATTTTTTGTATACATCCGAATATAATTATTAAATTAATTATTAATCATAAATTATTACAATATTAAAATTTTAGATATTTTTTCTTTATTATAATAATAAATAACGGTATAACTTAACTTTAAAAAGTAATAATTTAAATAATTGTAACTTATTTTTTAATTTTTTATTACATTTATTTAAATATTTTACGTTTTTTAATATTAATAATTATTATACCCGTTATTATAAAAAATTCTATTAAAAATTTAATTTTATTGAAGTTATAAATATCTCTTTTTATAATAGCGTATTTTATAGTTATAACTTAAATAAATTCGAATTATTTAAGAAATATTTTTAAATTTTCGAATAAAATCTGTTAATAATTAATTTTTTAATTTAAACGTATTTAAAATTTTTTTACCGTTTAACAAAATCTGATACCTAATTAACTTTAACGTATTCCGCAATACGTTAAGTAAGTAATATATTAACTTTATTTTTAACATATTAAAACCGGATACAAAACGATCGTATATTTAAATTAAAAATTCGAGCGATAATCGATTTTCTTTCGGTCGGCATTAATTTCCGTAAATTAAAAATAATGTCGGTTCGAACGTATTTACCGATAAAATGATATACTAAGGTAAAAAATAAAACTTTATATATAAAACCAAATTTTTTATAATTAAATTTCGGGTGTTGTTTTTTAATCTAAATAATTAAATCTATTTTTGCTTTTTTATAAGGCGTTTTATAATATTAATATTAAAAAATAAACGATTAAAGATAAATAATTAAAATAGTTAAAAAGTATTACGCTTATTTGTATATTATACTCGCTTATATAGTACGTTATTTACGTTTTAAACTTTTTAAAGTTAAAAAAATATTACTTTAAAATTCTTAAATAAAGGGATTTTATGTCAAATGTGTTAAAGATGGTCAAAGTGGCAAGGTAACCTGTATATTGAACGACAGTGACAACAGTTTGAAACCTGCTCCTGTCAGATAAGTAGCAAGATAGAATCTTGCATTTAACACTTAGATAAGCTTATCGCAAATGATCTTTTGGTGCAGTGGCTAGCTGACAATTAAGAGTCTCAGACATGCTCCATAAAGTGGAGTTCTACCGTCGCAGCTAAGGCCTACTAGCCTGCACCTGACCACTTACCCGAAAAATTCAAGTTCGATTCCTGTCAGATATAGGGGACATCAGTTATATTGTTGTATTAGGCTAACTACGTGTCCTGTAGGACACGTTCAGCTTTTTGGTAGTCTAGCCACGGAATATGTATATGCCGATTAGTAGGTGGCCTTTCCGTTTATGGGGTGCGTTACGTACCCCCCAGTTAGCTGACATACCCCTTTAACGCCCCGAAGTATTTATGGCGTTAATCGTTATATTTCGTTATTTCCTAAAGTTACAGCTATCCATTTTACCTTTTTTCCGGCAATTAATTTCTTTTAATTAATTAACTTTTTCGTTTAAAATCTTTTTTAAAGCTTTTTTTCGTCTATTTAAGGTTTTTATAATATTTATTAATTCTAGCTATTTTTTAAAATGCTTAAAGGTTTTTCGTAATAAGGCTTTGGTTAATTTATTAATTAACATATCGCCCGTAAGCGTATAATTTATCTTAATTAATTTTTTTTTTTGCTATTTTTTACTGCCAGTAATTATATATATTTATATACCGTAACTTCGTTTTTAATAAGGTTACATCGGCGTTAACTAGCCGTATTATTTGTTAATTGTTACATTATATATTTAATAATCCTGCATATAAGCCGATTTTTAATTTTTTAATTAATTAAAAGTTAAATAAGGCCTTTTTAATAATTTACGTAAAGGATAATAACTTTGTTTTAATTATAAAAGTAGTTATTATATTTTACTTATTTGCTTATTATTTTATTATTTTTCCGAATAACTTTATAATGTATATTTAAAAACTTTTTCGATTAATCGTATTATTTGCGAAAAAAATATTATTTTAAATATTTAATAAATTTTCGCCGCCGAATTATAATATTAATATTTTGGTACTGATTAGGTATAATATAACTCGATTTGTTACTTTATAATATACGTTATTAAGGTTTAAATTAAATTATACGAATTTGGATATTATAAATAATATATTAAGTTACGTATTAACTATAACGTATAGGATAAAACCGATCTTTTTTTGGTACTTATTAATAAAGTTTGGATAAATTAGGTTAAGATTTAGTAATAATTTAATTTTTGTTATAAATATTTTTGGAAAATTATTTAGACTTTTTTTAGGGATTAGGTTAATTAACTTATTTATAAAGTTGGATTAAGATAACCAAATTTTTTTGTTCGGTTTGTTTTTAATTATTTCGATACCGAGAAATTATTGTAAATTTTTACCCCCTATAAAAGTATATCGTTTCTGTACTTATTATATTAACTAATTAACGAGGCCTTAATTTTTTTTATAATATATCGTAATAATATCGTTTACGAAAAAAAAAGGAATACTTTTTAACGAATAAAATAATAAGGTTCGTAAGGAATAAAGTTAAGTTTTAAATTTTTTAAGGTATTAATAAAATTCTTTTATTATAATAAAAGTAATTCCTTTAATTTATATAATATTTTACTAAATAAAAATATTTTGTTACGGTATAAATAATTTAAAAATATTTTTATATATATTTTATAAAGTAAATTTACGTTAACGAAAGCGTTTATAACATTATATTGTTTAAGCTTTAAGTTAAATTTTGCAGTAATAACGATTAAGGTTTAAAACGACCTTTTAACGAATATAAATACGTATATATTACCGTAAACGTTTTTAAGTTATTAATTATTTCGTATAACGAAACGAGTTTTATATTTTTGTAATTAATTATGTTTATTAAATTTGTAAATATATATTTATATATATTTTAAAATCTGTTTTTTTTAATAAAAAATTAATTAATAATTTTTTAAGATTATATCTTTTTATAATTTTGTAAATAAATTTTTTTAGTTTTTTTAAATATTTTCTTTAAAAGGTATATATTTAGCTTTTTATAGCTTTATAACGGTAGCGGTAAATTTCGTTTATATACCCGGCCTTATAGCCTAGGTACCGTACGTATTATTATAAAGCCTTTCCGATTATGGTAACGTATATTACGGAGTTTTAATTTTTTTAAGTTTCCGTAATTTACCAGCCGGTTATTACGCGTATTTATAAAGTAAGTTATTCGTTTTGCATTAAATACGGCCTTTTATATTTTATGGTTAATTTTGGTAATATTTTTGTAATACGGAACGTACGGGAAGGTAATTTCGATCCGTAAGGTGCTTTTGTTTTTTATCGTTACTTTAGGTTAAATAATATAATAAAAGTTTAAGGTTACCTTTATTTTTTCCGTCGGCGTAATAATCGTAACAATTATTAGGGCAGATGTTGGTAGCGGTAATGGTTTAAGGGACGGTAGTGGTTCGAATATAGCGGTTATATAGGGGTAATCAGTTTTATGCGAATAAGCTTATTTTTCCTTATTCCGTACGTGTTTTTCGACGCTTATGCTGCTTTAAAATTATTCCTTTTGTTTAGCCGGTAATTAAATTATTCCGTTTAAGTTTTTATTTTTTTTTATATATAAATTAAGTAATTATTAACTTAATTAAGTATTTTTACCTATTAAAGTAATTTTTGCAACTTATTTTCCGTAATATAAAAAAGGTCGTTTTTAAGGTTTTTGATATTATTTAAAAAGGTAACTTTTTTGTTAAATTAAACGTTTCGAATAACGATTATTTTGTTCGTTAATGGGTTTTAAATCTTGTAAATATTGGTTAATTGGTAACCGCCGAGGAAGTTAATTTATATTTTAAGATTTAATTTTTAAATTCTTTTTTATAGCAGTAGTTGTTATAGCATAAGTTATATAGCTATAAGCTTATAAATAGACCTTTTAAGGCTTCCGATTAAACATTATAACGCCGTTTTTGTACGTTAAATAAATGTAATAAATTTTATATAGAGTTTGCTAAAAAAAAGCGTATTTAAGAGTATGGTTATATAGATATACTGCTGTTTTTAAAAATATATACGATTAAAAATGCGGGTAATTTAACGTTATTTTATATCGTAATCGTTTTTTTTTGATTATATCTTTTAAACGCTTTGTACCCCCGTTCTGGGCCTATATATACGGTATTAAAGGCTTAAGTTTAATGCTAAAAGGAGGCGATTAAGGTATATCTCGAAATTAGTAATTTTTTAGGATTTCGTTATTATATTCGATTATTTATGGAAAAATTTTGTTTTAATTTTTTAATACTTTTAGAAGGTATCGAAACGTTATAATTAATATATTTTGCTTTCGGTTTTTAAGGTAAATATTCCAGATAAATCTTAAATATTTGTCGATAGCGAATATAACGTATCTCTATTTTTCCGGGTTTTTTTCGAAGTTTGTAAAATCGATAGCAATTTTTTGTTTTAATTAAAATGTTTCTTTCCGTAGTTCGTAACGTATTTGTTTTTTAGTTTTCGTTTTGCTATATATTTAATATTTAATTATTGTAAGATTTTTTAAGCGTATTTTTTATATATAAAACTGTAATTAAACGATTATTTCCGGGTTTAAGTGACTTAATTTTAGGTATTATATAATACCGTTACTTATACGTAAAGATTTTATCGTTTATAAATTAACGTTTCGTTTATAAATAATAAAAATTATATAGGTAATTATTATGTTAATATTTTCGATAACGAATTAATTAAATTTGTTTATTAACGTAATAACTACCTAATTATATTTATTTCGATTAAAATTATTAAATTTTCGGTTATTTTATTAATAATTTTTTTTTAAAACTGTCGAAGTGATATTAAATTATATATAAACTTTTCGTAATAAGTTACGTTATATAATTGTAACGTTTTTGTACCGTTAAAATTTCGAAATAATATATTAATTTTTCCGTATTTTTTGATCGGAATAAAGTTGTTACCTGCATATATTTTGTCGCTTTATACGGTTGGTTTAAAGTTTAAGAACTTGTTAATAAGGTTAAAAATATGTATCGTTAATTTTAAATCCAAAATAAAAAAGTTTTTTAAAAAGTAATATAAGATATTTATTACGTTACGTTCATCGGAAATTAAAAAGTATGCTAGAATTCGTTTTATTCCTTTTAGGAATTAATTTATTTTTTATATAATTAATTTGTTTATAATTTTTAATAAATGGTTAATCTTTTTTTTTAAGGATTAATTAAAAATAATCCGTTTTTTAATTATAGTTTTTATTGCTTTATTAAACCTAAATCTTATTAGGGTTTTATTAAGAAACGTATAATAATATTAAGTTAGCTTATGTAAAATACTTAAGTATACTTTATAACGGGTACTTTATACGTTTAACTTTTAACGTTTTCGTTTATTAGTACTTTAATCCAAATATAAGTTTTTACGGTTATTTCGTTTCGATTTTCGTTTAAAGGCTTTATTACGCGATTAGGCGCCAGTAGATTTGGAATTATTTTAATTAAAATCATTTTATTTAAATAGATTTGCGGAAATCCCGTAAAACGTTAAAAACGACCTTTTAATATTTCGTAATATAAATAGTTAATAATTTTGGGTTTAATAATCCAAAAAGTTAATAACCGTTTTTTGGTAATTAATTATATTACTTTTAATTTCGGTTTTTTTTCGTTATTTGGAAAAAGGTTTTTTAGGACTTTATAAAAGAAGTTATAGCTATATATAAGTCGTTAATTTATCCGATTATCGTATTCGTTTTTGGAATTTTATATCGTTACCTTATAGCCATAATTTCTTATTATTTTCCAATTTATTCGTTTAACTTTTTAACAAACTTCGAAATTTACTTTATTATTTTGCAATATTTCCGTTAGGTATTAATTATAAACTTATTATTATATATTTTGCCAGATTTAGCCAGCATAACGTATTATTTTCGTAAATTTTTTCTTAAGAAAAAATTCGTTTATTTAATTGCTAAGGATATAAATTTCAAAACTTATTTCGTTAAGTTATTAATATTTTTGCAGAAAATATCGTATTTTCGATTTTTATAAATATATACCGTATATTTCTAATTATAGGTTTATTTGTTTTCGGTCGTTATTTTAATAATATTTGTTAATTGATTTATAGGATCGACTTTTTCGATAATTTTTATAAAAAATAAGGTATTAATTTACGTCGGAAAACGAATTCTTTTTTTTAAGTAGGAAGTTATATCGGGTTTTATAGGTTTAATAAGTTACGGACGTAACTAATTAAGATCGATATAGTTCCAGATTTTAAAAACGTATACCTTAAATTAAAATTCCTTTTTAAAGTAATCCCAGTTTTTAACTTTTTTATAGATAATAAAGGACGTCGATGGTACGGTTGCCATTATAGTTAATAAAGTATATAAATAATTGTTATTAATATATAACCTATATCGTTTTAATAATAGCTGATTAATTAATATATATCGCTAATTAAGTAAATAAGATTCTTAATTGTTAGATATAGGGGATATCAGTTATGTTGTTATATTAGGCTAACTGCGTGTCCTGTAGGACACGTTCAGCTTCTTGGTAGTCTAGCCACGGAACATGTATGTGCCGATCAGTAGGTGACCTTTCCGTTTATGGGGTGCGCTACGCACCCCCCAGCTAGCTGACAATTCCTGTAGAGAGCAAAAAGAACACTGGGCGTAGTGACGATCTTGCGCTATGACTGAACCAGCTGTTGCCTCCAGGTCGACAACAACTGAGGGGGTGTGT
>QJOA01000746.1:0-29834 GCA_004155915.1 Monosporascus sp. CRB-9-2 | reverse complement strand
GTCCCAGGCTCCTCAGCAGCCCGACGCTCATCAGCAGCCCGACACTCATCAGCAGCCCGACGCTCCTCAAGCTCCCGGACCGGCCCATAACGGTAGCGCAGAGCCGGCAGCGCCCGAGCAGCCGCTTTCGCCCTACCAAGCCCTCGTGGCACAGCTCACGCAAGCTCAGGGATATGCCGAGTTCTGGGACAACTATCCTGCCCGCGCCGAATTAGCCGGCTACCGCGAAGCCCTGCGACTCGCGCGGGATCTGTCACATGCCGCGCAAGGGTTCCCGCTCGATGAGATTTACCAGCAACTGCGAAACGATATCACGCAGGGAGTCCCGTCGCATCAGTCTACCGGCGTCGACGTGATCCGGCGCTTCCTGGCCCAGGGGCGGGCGAACGCGGAGAACCATCCGCTCAACAACCTCGAGCAGCTAGCGATCCGGTCCCCGCCTCACATTAACCACGACGCCCTGGAGGTCCTCAACCCGGGCAGGCGCCCGATCCGGCTTACCGCGGCATTCCCGCCGGTTTCCCGGCCCTTCTCCCCGGGTCCCATGGTCCCGGTCTTCGACTTCGGCAATTCGATGCGGGTCGCCGAGAACAACGTCTTCGACAACTCCAACGTGTATCCGGCGGGGCACCCGGAGCGGATCGGCATGGCGCGCGTGAAGCGGCTGCCCCAGCACCCGAACCCGCTTCCCGAACCGTGTCTCGCGGATATCGCTTTCGTGCGGCAGGGTCCGCTCGAGGATCTCCCGGGCATGAGCCAGGGGTGCGATGAGTGGAGGGACGGTGCGAAATGCGGCAGGTTCACCATGGACCGCTGCGCCTCGAAGTGGCACAACGGCGCGGTGCCCATCTGCGATGACTGCAACAACGACTCTAAGGACCGCCTCTGGAACGAGTGGGCGGTCGGCGACGCCATCCAGTCGATGCGCGCCTACGTGTGTCACACGTGCCTGCCGAAGGCCGCCCAGCCGCAAACCTACGGCCGCACGGGGTTCCGCGTGTGGGGCTTCGAGCCGGGCGCCGGCGGCATCGATCCCACGGTCCAGTCGCGTCGGGGCACGGACCTTAACCCCCTCGACAATGTCAACAACGGCAACATCGAGGGCGAGAACGTGGCCACGGTGACGCTGGGCGGGTTCTGCGGGCCCCCGCTGCCCATCACGGGCTGCAGCTGCGGCAAGAAGCTCTTCGGCACCCGCATCTGCACGCCGCACCGCACGCAGCACGTCATCGACATGCGCGCTGAGGCCGACCGCATCCGCGAGTACGTCAAGGACTTCCACGGCAAGATGGTGTGCCCGCTCTGCCGCGTCAACGCTGGCGTCGACGCCTACGACTTCGAGGGCGAGGAGGGCGGCTACGGCCAGCGCCTCGCCTGGGCCTGCCTCGCCTGCCACGGCTTCGTCCTCGCCGGCCAAGGCGACAACGGGCCCATCGACGGCGCCTGGCAGCAGTTCGGCGTCCGCGCCGCCCGCCCGCCCTACGACGATATCGATAGTGACCAGCAGTCGGCCATCGAGATTGATGATGAGGACGTCTCGATGATTGGGTAAGTAAGGTAAGGCTCCATTCTTTCTCCCTTCCCCTTTCCCTCCGAGGATATGGTAAGATTTCTATTGTAGGCTTTTCATGCCTGGAGTACTGGGAAGAAATAAGTTGCTTGTTTCTTGTTTTATGCCTCTCCTGCATGGAGTACTAGGAAGAGGTAAGTTTCCTGTTTCGTGTTTTTGCCAATAAAGTACTAGCAAGGGTACACTTAGGTAAGTAACTCAAGGCAAGTTACTGCTGATTGCTCAAATATTATTTGGCTTAAATGATAATCCATGCACATTATGGTATTCTTGCGTACCGCATTTTTCTCTATCTCGGTAAACAGGAATATTTGATTAATGACGCTACGTGTTTCCTCAAGCGCCTCCGATGTGCCCTACAAATTGTCCCTTAGTGAAGAATACAAAAGTAAACAAGGTATCCTAATCAACAACATTCCTAAACGCCCTTCCATGCAGAGCTTGCTTAACAAACTAGAGTTCCCGTACGTGAATCGAAAAAAGGGAGATTCCGTAAACCAATGGCAAATTACCACCGCCAAACGCCATGCATCCCTTCATGGCCATTCGTGTGACTGCACCCTCTGATGGGGGAGAGATGGTGGTATACCGCAATGCGGTCACCAGTCCACGGCCCAGCCATTCTGTTCTAAGAACTCCTCGCAAGCCTGCTTCAGATCGAGGTTCGGCCGGAGATCAGAGGCTCTCAGCGGCGCCCTAGTGAGGGGGTCGGTTGGGTGTCTTCGAAGGTGTTCTATAATGGAAGCTCTCTCGTACGACTTGCCCGCCGGGGTCTGCGTTCGGTGTTAGTCACCAAGTCTTGGTAGGTGCAGTTTTAGCCAAGGGGAACGCTTACAATGACCGGATCGACCATGATGCAGAAGCTTATATCATCGACGGCCCAGTCGGGCACCGTCCGCTTCTTCTCCGACTCGGGCCTCGCCCTCTCGAAGGTGGCCCTGAGCTGCTCGATCTTCTGCTCCCACTCCTCCCGGACGACTTTCCGGTCGATGTCCGTCTCGCAGGACTTAAGGATCTCGTCTTTCTCGCGCTCCATCAGAGCGATAGTCTCCCGCTCGAGCTCCTGACCCTCGCGTATGCGCCGCTTCTCCCTCTCTTCCCACCGCTTCTGCTTGCAGAGCAGCACCTGGGCCGTGACGTTGGGCAGCGACCTGTCGTTGGTCTCGGCGCAGAGCCTGTGGGCGCTGAGGGCGCTCTCGAGGGCGGCCTCGTAGTCGCCCAATTGGACTTGGGCTTGCGACAGGATGTAGTACGCTTTCATATTCTTGTCGGCCGAGAGCTTAAGACAGTCCATGCAGTCGGAGATGGCTGAGTCCCACATCTCAAGCTTTAACCGGGCCATGGCGCGGTTTGTGTATAAGGCTGGATTCGTGTCGTCGGCGATAATGCTATATGCGACCGTGAAAAGAGTCAGCTTAATAGACGCCCAGGTGTATTCCGGCGCACCAAGCGATAGCCGTCGCTCCAAGGCTATCCTCAGGTTCACCACCCCTAGTCACAGACACGTACGCTTTAGAGTAGAGGCTCTCGGCGCCAATATAGTCCTCCTTTTTGAAGTGACTGTTTCCCTCCTCCTTGAGCAGGGCCGATCTGGCTGGGTCTCGTGCCATTGTTGCAGGAGATTGTGACCGGTGCGATCGGACTAGACCAGCTTAACAAGGGCAGCGATGATAGTGACGTTGGCTACGGTTCTGTAAAGACAGTGTGCCACAAGTGATGAAGATGAAGAATATGCTGCGCTGAACTCAAATTATGCGATCCTTTATGTCGCCTCGACGTCTGTCGTGTGGCGCAGCGCAGCGCTGGCAACACAAAAGAAAAGGCTGATTGTGACGTTGGACAAGAAAGCCTTATATATGTGTATGTATATATATATATGACGGACTAGACGCGGTCGTCAAGGTAGATCTACCTCGAAGTGAATCGAGGAACAACGCTAGTGGGAATTGAGAATGGAATGGAGGTAAAGTGGATTAAGTCGAGATTTACATGCGAACAAAATGACAGCGTATTAAATCATAATTCAACACCACCGAAGTTTGCGACAACAACAGCGTCATCGCCGGTGGAAGGATTTGTCAGGCGATGAGAACCGCCTTTGCCAGAATTTGGGGCCACCTGGAAACTTCGAGAAACAGGGGGCTAACAGGGGGGCCGACTGACATGGTTCCCATTGTTCCCTCTAGGTCCATCCAAAGTGGGGAATTGGCTTGAGCCCGACTGCACGGCTAGCTCATCCCCCCCGCACTCTGCGTACCTGCGGATCTCTCTCCCTTAGGCGGATCTGGCTCGCGCCGATCCGCCTTGCCCCCTTTCGGTCACTTATCTAAGCTCTAACGTTAGGTATTCTTTGTCTGCTTTAATGGTCCTCCTTTGAGGTTTCTCAAATAACTCGAGGTCCATGATATCCGTTGTTATTTAACTAATTGCACTAGGTAGACAACAGACTGGATAAGACTAGCACCCCGGGATCATAGCTCAACCACTGTACTGGCATATCTGTTAGAGCTGGCAAGTGGTATCTAATATTCCGCGTTTCAAGACGCATGGCCACGATACTGGTCGTCGGAGACCCGCTAATCCTTATTCGCGTCTAGTGATAGCAGATGTGATTTGAAGTTTGGCATGGTCTAACCTTACTCGCTAACTACTTCTAGGTAGCTAGTTGAATATATGCTGTCCAGACTTCTGCGTAGTACATGCTACGTGTATTGTGAAAGCGGAAAGTCGAACTCCGAGACAAGACACCATCACTCAGCCAATAGCACCTTTTGGCATGTGTTGCTTTTGCTGCTCTGCGAGGAGGCTCAAGCTCACCCAGCCACAGTGGCTTCGTGTCGGTGGCTGAGATGGTGGCTGACCGACCCAGTTGCAAGGTAACCTTCAGAACCAATGGCGTGATCATAACATTGAAGACTTGTCCTCGATGCTAGCCAGATAAACAACAAATCAGGCGAAGATGGCGTCGCGAAGGAACTCGGAAGATGGGGCCACAAGGCCCTTGCTCGCTCCCGAGAGAGTCGATGAGGCCAGACAACCGGGTCAAGGTCCAGCCTCTCCTACTCGTAACGGAGGGACGTTCAAGCGGAACTTAGGCGCTTTGGACGCCTTCGCCATCGTCGTGAGCATCGTCGTGGGTAGCGGCGTCTTCACCTCCCCGGGATCCATAGACACCAACGTACCGTCTCCGGGCACGGCACTGCTCGTCTGGCTAGTCGGTGGTCTTTTGGCATGGACCGGGGCTAGCACTATGGTCGAGCTGGGAACCACGATCCCGGGAGAAGGTGAGCCGACCTCTGTTTCTATGACCCCGAAATTGGGTCAGGAGCTGACAATTGCGACTAGGCGGCGTGCAGCCGTACCTGCAGTACATATTCGGCGATGTGTTTGGCTTTCTGGCCGCCTGGACGTGGATCGTTGCCGTGATGCCCGCGACGCTTGCCATCCTCAGCATCGTCTTCATCGAGAGCATCTATTCCGCGGCAGGTATAACCGATCAAGCCGACAGTATTGGCCATAAGTTCTTGTCCATAGTGATCCTAGTTGTCATCACCGTAGCGAACTCTATCAGCACCAAGGCAAGTACCCGGCTGAACAACTTTTTCGTCATGACCAAGTTCGTCAGTATAGCCGCTATCGTCTTAGCCGGCGTGGTGGTCATCATTATTCAAGCCTCAAACCCCAATAGGGATATCGGGGGCAGGGACTGGTTCAATAAGTCTTGGTTCGGCAGCAAGCCAGAGTGGAAAGGCTTGAGCGATTGGGAGATGCTCGGCTACTACTCTACTGCCCTATACGGGGCTTTGTGGGCGTACTCCGGCTGGGATAAGGTGTGTTGACATTTCCGTTTAGGTACTCGGTCCCTGAGTAATAACTAATTTCACGTTAGGCGGTCTACATATCTGCTGAACTTTCTGCGCCGGCTCGGCAACTCCCACTAGCGATCAACACCGCAGTGCCAATCATCGTGCTCTCGTTCATTGCTGCCAATGCAGCGTACTATATCCTACTCCCGTGGGATGTCGTGTCTACGACAGACAGTGTAGCCGTGGTAAGAATTATCCCACGCACCGAAAGAGATTGATGGCTGACATGTCTTCAACCGAAGACGGCGATCACTCGCCTGCTTGGTAAGGGGTTCGGGATTTTCGCTGCGATACTCATCTGCCTCGTAGTGGCAGGAGCTCTACTGGGCAACTCCTTCGTTGCGGGTCGCATGGCGGTTGCAGCCGCGAACAGAAATTGGTTCCCCAACCTGTTCGCCGTCGTCGGTCGAGTCGGGGTGAAGCCCCGGCCAGCTGCCGACTCGGACTGTCCGGCCCTCGAGTCGGGAACAGCAGAGTCCGACGCCCCCATAAATGCACTCATACTTTCCACGATCCTGTCGATGTTTTATATTCTTTTCGGGAGCTTCCGCGCCCTGCTTACGTTTAACGGGTTGGGCGAATACTCGTTCTTCTTCCTGACGGTTCTAGGGGCGATCGTCCTGCGATTTCGTGAGCCCCATCTGCAGAGGCCTTATAAGCCTCTGCTTCTGATCCCAGTAGTGTTTGCGCTGGTGAGCGGCTTCGTCGTTATCAGAGGCGCCATATTCGCGCCGGCTCTTGCCCTCGTCCTTATCTTCTTGTGGGCCATCGGGGTGGCTTTTTACTGGCTCAGGATACGATGGATAAGGTCGGGGGAGCAGTGATTATCGCGCCACGTGCCGTATCTGAGGTACAGCTAGGGGTAGATGCGGGAGAGGGCAAGCTCTCCTTCTTCGGTTACGGCCCCGACCTGTGAGCCAGCAAGGTCTTCTTCGGAAGGGCCTACGCCGGGGTGTGGATACCTCTTAAGGTGGACTTGAGCAGTAGCTGCGACACGTATACTGCAGTATGCACTCTTGTTACTCTTAAGACATGGGTGTGGGGTGTTTAGAGCACGGAAAGCTACGGAGAGCGTTAGCTGGACCCCTAACTATTTGATTATATTGGTCTAGACCACTCCGCCGTAATCTACCAGGTATGATACGAACACTGCCTAGATTAACAAGATAACGGAAGCACCTGTCGGTAAATACAACATACTACGCGTGATTCTCCAAATCTAGTTATAGACGCCTAAAAGCAAGAGTAATCGTTATATCTATGGTGGTTTATGACACGGGTAGTTAGGTGACTAGGTGGTGGTAGCTCATGCGCTGCATCTTATTCGTATACAACCCCGAAGCCTAGGCGTACTGCAGCATCGAATATATTGAGCCTTGCCCTACCTAGCTCTAGTAATTCATGTATCCTGGCGGGCCCTCGCTTCTATTAGTGCCATTACAGAGAGTACTTGCCTTCCCAGATAGGTAATTATTAAGGAAAGAGATCATGAATTACAATGGCGTTAGTGTCATGCGAAAGGCGTATAAATACGGCCGCCCAATTTTCAATACGCAATCATTTTACGTCCTCCGCGATTAAGTTAAGCGATATCGGGTCGAGGACGTATTCCGCCAGGTAATGAAGAAGTATATCTTCTAGCCACTTCTTTACAATAACAAGGCGTGGATTATTTCCATTTGTCTACATTAGGGCAGCACCGGTTGGGCCGCGGACCAGTTAATTTCTACCTATACAGTATCCACCAGAATGACAGGCCCGCAGGTCCCCTTCGGGGCCCCGATGCGCCACGCGCACTTCGCATTCGCGCCGACCTACACACCGCTCAACCACGGCAGCTACGGGACGCACCCGGTGTCCGTGCGCGCGAAGCAGCTGGCGCTGCGGGCCGAGGCCGAGGCGGCGCCTGACCCGTTCATCGCTCTGAACTTATCGGCGCGCATAGCGGAGCAGCGCGGCCTCACCGCCTCGCTGCTGCGCTGCTCCGCGGACGAGCTCGTATTCGTGCCCAACGCCAGCATGGGCACCGACACGGCGCTCAAGAACCTGCGCTGGGACGCCGGCGACGTCGTGCTCTGCTACGAGGTCGTCTACCCCGCCGTGGCCCTCGCCCTCAGGTGGCTCAACGAGTACCACGGCGTCCAGGTCGAGACCCTCCAGCTCGCGCTCCCGCTCTCAGACGACGCGATCGTCCAGGCCATGGTGGACGCCGCGCGGAGGATCAACGCCCAGGAGGGGAAGCGCGTCAGGGTCGCCATCATTGATACCATCGTCAGCCTCCCCGGCGTGCGCATGCCGTTCGAGCGTCTCGTGCCGGCCCTGCAAGCCGAGGGCGCTCTCGTCGTTGTCGACGGCGCGCACGGCATCGGCCACATCGATATCGACTTGAGCAAGCTGCAGCCGGACTTCTTTGTCACGAACCTGCACAAGTGGTTGTTCGTCCCCCGCGGGTGTGCGGCGTTTTACGTGCCGAAGAGGAATCATCACCTTATCAGGACGAGTTTGCCCACGAGCTTCGGGTATAAGCCGCTCGATCCCCAGACGGGAAAGCCACAGGGCACATTCGTCGACATATTTGAATTTACAGGTTAGATCGCCACGATTACCGCGAACTGGGACCCCGCAGCCTGTTATGAGTTTTTTTTCACAAGATGCTGATGGCTTTCAGGCACGAGCGACCTTACGAACTGGCTTTGCGTAAAAGGTAACCGACCCACCCGGCTATCTCCCTCCCGAATAAGCCTCCCTCGGCAATTCGCCCCTAAAAGAGGCTTTATTCACGCCTGCTAACTTGTCGTCTAGCCGCTCTGAAATTTCGCAACGAAGTCTGCGGCGGCGAGGCGGCTATCCAAGAATACAGCATTTCCATCGCACAACGCGCCGGAGCCATAACGGCCGAGATCCTCGGCACAGAAATCATGGACTGTCCGGGGTCCTGCCTACGGAACTGCAATTTCTCCAACGTAAGGCTACCGATCGATCTCGACAGCACGCCATGCCCGGAGAAGGTCACAGACTGGCTCAAGAGAACGGGCGTTAGCGAGAGCGGAATGTACTATCAGACGATTCTCTACAGAGGCCACTGGTATTGGAGGATTAGCGGCATGATTTATCTGGAGCAGGCCGATTACCGTAAAGGGGCCGAAGTCCTGAAGGGCCTCTGCGAAAGGGTCAGTAAAGGCGAACATGTCCCCAAGACGGCATGATCTGGTGGCCAGAGAACGGTTGATACTTCCCGAAGTGTCTTTCCCGGTTACTACCACTACTACAGAGAGTCATATTGGCTCGGTTTGAGATCGTTACATGAAGACATTGGAACTAGAGCATGGCTTCAACGCCCTGAGGGAAAGACATATGGAGAATAGCATACCTAATGGACAGCTAGTCAGATGTGTCTGAAAAAGAACTGATAAGTGATAGCGTCTGCTTTGACACGCCGCGTCATCAAATGCGAATAGACGTGAGGATAGAGTGCGAGTAGGCACTTTCGTTTGTATGCTAGGTATTCAGAATAGCCCACTACCCCTGAATCCAGAGGTGCAGCTCCTTGTCATATTCGAATGCAGATGAACGTGATGTATTCAAGAACGTAACATCGAGGTAAGGTATTCCCCCTTTAGATGGCAAACATGTTGTTATAATGTGACAAGCAGACTGGCGCCCTGTTTACTGTTACCAGGCTACTAGTTATACACACCTCGATCGCAACTGCCTACTGGGTAGGTAGATACACCGGTACCTACTGATATTTCACGTCTTGGACTTTGCAGATGCTTTTCATATCTTGAAATCCACCCACAGGGCCAATTTACCTTCTCGTCTCACTTGAAGATCTTGCAAGCAATCAGTCCCTAACTCCACATCCCTCTCCCTTGCCCTCCATTCGAGAACCGCAACAGGTTGCATCTACTACCACGTTTTCCTGAGAGCATCAGGACGACATTCGCATTACGTCTCCCTTTGACTGTTTCCGGCCATGGCGAAAAGACTTAACGAGCGGCCGTGCAACTGCGGGATCTGCCATTGTCAATTCTCGACTCGTGCAGATCTAAAGTTCCACAAGCGACACGCCCATCCCGCTTGTGGCCGTTGCAGGACCAAATTCGACACTCCGGCTGACCTTACGGATCATCAGAAGTCGACACTCCACTGCTACTGTGAACTATGCGATACCTACTTCACGAAGGTGAAAAACCACCTCCTTCATCTACGGATACCCAATCATCCCGCACAACACCGTTGCGCTAAATGCGGGCGCGGCTACCCAGATCTGAAGGCAGTGAAAGAACACTGCTGTAGCTGCGACCGCATGTTCAAGAGCGTCCATGGCCTTGAGGCTCATTACGCCAACCATTCCAACCACAAGGGGATTCCCATCGGACCAGACCCGACCTGTTCCCTCTGCTACGAGACATTCCGCGACGAGAAGAAGCTCCGAGTCCACCTAAATCTGAAGCATTCTATGGTCAACTGTCCCGCCTCTCATGAATGCAACCTGGTATTCGCAATGCCGGTGGAGATCATTAACCATCTCGATCAGGGGAGATGCGAGTCGATGATAACCTTGAATGACGCACACAAGCACGCCGCGTCTCGACAAAACGACGCTTTCCTCAGTATCGCTGCCATGGAACCCAGAGAATGGATCACGAGCCTCTTCAAAGATATCCCTCAGCAGTCATCATCCTCCGGGCCAACTAGAGGCTCAGCTACCGTTCCCACAGCTGCTGGGCCCATTAGATCTCAAGACTTTATTAAGTCGGAAGACATCATCAAGCCGGAAGACAGTATTAAGCCGGAAGACAGCATCAAGTCGGAAGACAGCATCAAGTCGGAAGACAGCATCAAGTCGGAAGACAGCATCAAGTTGGAAGACGAGATTAAACGCGAATACGATTAGATCGTCTAATTGAACATGGGTTCCACAGAGTTCCAGCACTCATAATTCTCATCATAGCACGGCAGAATGAGTATTCAACGCAAGGTGGAAGCTCTGTACAGAACTTAGGCGAACCTTTATGCGTTCGACCGACGCTATCCCGCTAAGAAAAGGTTGTGGCAATGACGGGAGAGGGCCACGTATTCACGACATGAAACCGATGAGATAAGGCAAGTCACTCTATTAGAACTTGGCAAAAGGGCAATCGTTGACTTATTCATATAGCAGCTATTACATCGATTGTGCAAGCGTTTAATATTGGCCTTCGGAGACGGCAGAGGTTTCCCGTGGAAGGGGTAATGTATTATTAGGTCGACGTTATGTCAACGTCTCATGTTTGCCTCCCTCGAGGTAACAGGGGCTTGCGTATTAATTCATAATCCTTGAGTACATAATGGACGAATTTACGAGATATCCTTGGTCGTTGAAGACAGCATCCGTTTTGGTTAGAGTTCTATGAACACCGTATCGGCGATATTCTCTATCCGCATCGAAATCAGCTGAATCAAGACAGGCGGAGTTAGAGGTATGGAGTCCCCAACCAATCCAAGTCCGGGAACAAACAATACCGACAACTGGTAATAGACATAACTGCTTTCGGATACTTGGTATTCATAGGTTTAGAAGGTCATGTTAAGCCACAATACCGCTCAACTACCACGGGAGTACCTGATAGGAAGCTTCTTTGTCATATTCTATAGTACGTACTATACAACGAAGGGCGCAGAGGGAATCCTGCTGCAGTGTCTCATACAAACTATCCTCCTCACCGAACCCCATTCATGAGAGACCTCTTGAGATGGAATGCCCGTTCTAAGACTGTCATCAACCACACACACCAACTGTCAAGCCGCCGAGCATTTCTCTAGCAGAGCCCCGGGTCTGGGCAACCAACAGGGCAGTAGGTCCTTCTGGTCCCGTCCTGCAGATCGAGGACGGTGCAGAACGTTCCGTCGCCGCCACCCTCGCCGACGCACTGTTATCCGGAGATTTGTCAGTCTGCTTTTATGGCCCGGAATAAAGTGAGAAGGGGGAAGGGGGGGCTTCGCGGACTGACCGATCCCAGGTTGCATTCATAGTTCTCGAACCCGACTCGGCAGGATGTGCCGTTGCACGTCTACAGACACAACCCCCATTAGCCATCTAGTCTTCGTATTAACACCATTATGAAGGCGGGCTACTGACGCCGTCGGTGCGTTTCTGCTTGTGCGAACCGCCTGAGGGGGCTGCGACCGCGACAGCGGCCAGGACGGTCATCGTGGAAATCAGGTTGAAGCGCATTGTGGGTGAGAGTGGTGTTGCGTAAAGAAGTCTTCTATGTGCAGATATGCGCCTAGTCTTGAAGCTGTACGATGGGATTTGTCTAATTTCTTCAACCCTCAGAATCCGAGAACTTCTCTCCGTATTTATAAACAGTCGAAGCCATACATGCCATATACTCGGTGACCAAGGCTGTCTATTTGGCGGTGACACCTCCTGTGATCTTCGTTCATAGCCCCGGTATCAACATCGTTGGTCTGACACTGAGAGAGAAAACTCTGCTTACCTTCGACATCTGTTGGACAATTATGAAGCCGCCAACCTCGGGAGCCTTGTTGCTCCTACTGACCATCACACTGTCAGAGTTATGAACAAACCTTCCTAACCATCCTGAGTGAGAGATCATCTAGGGGAGGCTCTTCTAAGAGCAGTTACCCAGAGAAAAGCAGAAAATCCGCTTAGGAGAGGACACGCGTGGCTTCGCAAACTGCACGTGGCGATTCTCTAGCCAATACATAGTAACACCTTGCGAGACATTACGTCAGTTCCCATGTATGATGCGTAACTAGAAATACTATTATAGATTGAAGCAAGAGTTGAAGGCCGTTGTTATGTGCTAGGGAGTAAGGTTGGATGGATGTACTGTGTTGTTGGCCTTCAGGAGGACCGACAGTGAATAGATGGGTAACGTAAGTCGAGGTCAAATGCCACCGCGTACCCTAACTCTAGCCTCCCGCGATGCAGGGAATATCGTTTGAGAAGGCACTAGAAAAAAGGCGAGGCTACGATTCCAAGTAGCAATTGGGGGTAACATATTTGTCAGAGATCTTCATGAACCGACCGCTTGATCTCCTTCCTGAGTGAAACTGCTGAGGTGATATCAAATACCACGTCCCATATGTTATCCATAATAGACCAGTTTATGGTTGGTGTATGGTACGTTAAGGCAGCAACTCTATTGGGTGGAAGCATTTATGCCCTCTTCTGAATACATGGAACCAACCGAACTACAGAGCGGTGAGATTTGCGGCTTGTTGGCTGAGGTATAAGCCCTCGTGGCATAGGGATATAACGTAAGAAGTACCGTTATTTCCGATTGGGGCCTGGAGGCAAGTAATATAGCCGATGATTGGTAATTGGTTGCAACGTCGGTCACGTATTTTCGAATATGGGAAATGATACCAAACTCTCCAATCCTAGACTTGGTACATCGCTGTCCAGATTAGCAAGAAGAACATCAAGCTGAGGAAATATCAACCCACCTCCAAAAGCACCAACAGTCTATCGTGGTTACGAGCATGAGTCGAAAGGTTGGAGTCGATACGAAAGGAGAATTGAGCGGAGCGAAGCCATCACTTTCGACGTCATCTGACAACCATGACCCTTCTCGAGCTCTGATAATTACCTTCGATTTAAGACCCCTAAAGGAACTAGGATATTCTTCACAAGTTCTATATCCGATCGACCTTTGCGTAATACGGCTGTATGACATTAATAATCACCGGACTACGCCATGATTATTGTTGCAAGAGCCGCCAAAACTCAACCATAGAGCCAACTACTTTATTCGCGTGGCGCAGTTACACATGGAAATACAGTCTTACGCACGCCAGGCGGAAACCGAGGCATCCTGTTCAATGCTCTGAATGAGGCACCCCTATTTCCGCATACCCTTCTTTAATTACCAACTGCGCAGTCTAGTAGTAAGGAGAGGTGGTCACAAGCGGCTCGGCTGAGCAGAGACGATACTGTACTGGTCATCAACGCTCTAACCGGCTCACCTCATTAGGATTATTCTTTAAGAACTGCTTCTGATAAATTTGATCATTTGCCTGATGGCGTTCATATCCTCAGGTGCCAAGAATGTTGTAAATCGTGAGAATTGCCAAATACCTGCCGACGATGCGCCCGGCAGCGCCTCTACTCCTCGGTGTCAGCCAGAAAATGGTCCCCAGTAAGTTCATGATTTCAGGGCAATTAGACATCAAAGGCTAGGGCGACCCCTGAGAGTTCAGGTACCTAATGAGCCATTAGCGGTTTGGATGTCAACCCTAGCCGTTGACGTCCAGCTAGAGTCGCCGTGTTGCTTGGACTTCGATGAGGTTCTCGCCATTGCCGAGCACTGCAAGTGCAGAAAATGCCCTTGTCTGCCCAGAGGTCCACCCACTGTTTTCCTGTTAATGACATTTTCACAATATACAGCGCGTGGGATAGGACGAGAGCGTATGGTAGGCGGCTATTGCGGGAGCAGAGAACTGCGAGATGTTAAGAGGAAACAATTTCTTTTAGTACGGTTACCTGACTACCAGCTATCCCGTTCGCGAGGATAACATGAGATTGCAAATAAGTTGGGTATCTCAACTTCATAGGGGCGGCTTCGTATCCGTAAAGTTCCCGCCTTTACGGTCTACAGGCTGTAATTATCCATGAGCGTGGCCCTAGATGCTACGTACCGGTTGCTGCATCATGAATTGGCGTAACTGGCTGAGAAGATCTATAAATGGCGCAACGTTTGAGTCATGTCTCGTTGTTCTCGGAGCTGACTGACGAGACGTTTCGAAATTCTAACATGATTAGGAAAGACAATACAGCTATCGAGATACGCTGTAGTGCTTACCTTGGATGATCGGGTAGATCATATCCCAGGCTTGATCGATATCCTGTCGACGCTTGGCTCCGGTCAAGACTACTTTGCCTGCAGGCCGTTAGCCCCTTAAGTGCGGGATTCATAAAGGGTTCTTACGAACCGCTGACAAACATGAGTATGACAACCTTGGGCCTGACCGTCTTGTAGATCAAGCCGGGGAAAAGCTCTAGAAGTAGGTTAACGTGATTTCATTGCCAGCCCAAAGGTAGTGGTAGCGAGGCGATACGTACCAGGCTCATAGGAGCTAAAGCTAGGATGATGGGACGCGAGAAGTTCTAAGTGGATGGGAGACTGGACGTCGCATTTGGCCGTCATATTGTGCACCGTGTATTCGGTGAGCTTGGCCTCATAACCAAGTTTTTGGAGGGTGCGGCCGAGCTTGCGCACCGCAAGCCTCGAATCAGGTTCGGATTTTGCGCCAGTGACCACTATCTTACCCGAGGCGAAAATCAGCGCAGTTGTATTCGGCTCCCTGATGCGCATGATGACCGCGGAGAACCGCCTGGGGTTGTATTCGGCATTGCGGGCATGCATGGCTATTGTCTTCAGATGGAGTCGACACTGCACATTGACCGTGGCCTGAATGTTCACGACCTCGGGCATGGCACTACCATCTGGAATTCCGCCATCACCGTCTCCACGGGGCTTGGAGGGCGCTGTCAAAGCCGCGGCTCCGCCAGGGAGCGCGTCGACGAAAGCCTGGGCCTGGAGCGTAGTGAACGGTTGTGAAGCGAAGTCTTGGTTCCGGTCCATCGTGATGGATATGTGCGCGAACAATTGAAGGAGTACTTATCCAGAGTACAGAGAGTGTGGCAGGGGTGCAGAAGGAATCGCAATCGTAGAAAAAGGAATGCAAGGGTGTTAAGAGATCGAGGCCCAGCTCGTGTGCAGGTTAGAGTTGTAGTTACATATAGAAAAATCACGATGGTAATACGAATTTACGATAGAGTAAGTGAAAATTTTCATGATAGCATGGGCAATTGGTGTTTGCTTCTTTCCATTGTTCGCATGTGTAGATATGCCATCCACCAACTTCCGTCCACCCACGCCCCCTTTCCCAACTAACCTTTGTCATCTGGCGGCAGATGCGTCCCCTAAGGTAGTCTACTCCCCTTGGGCCTATGCTTCGAGATGCGGTAGTGGGGTTCACGGGCTGTGGAGCTGCAGAGAGTATTATAGGACACAATCCCCTATCGAATGCTTCAAGACTGAATGGGGCCACTGCGCGGCTAACTCTCTGTACCATATGACCTACGTGGTCACATTCAATGTAGGTTCATTCTTCAAGGCTTCCATATTCTTTGCCGGGTTATATTTTACATGATAGATCTGTCGCTTTCCTCGGGATTGGCCTTGAGATGGACGGCAGAAGTTCCCCTAACCCAAGTACGCCTTGAGCAGACAACACAGCCCAGTCATCAACTTATGAATCCATCATTCACAGTATAATGAGGAATTCTTGGTATTTCCCTAACGTAGCTAACCAGAGCAACGCCCATATAATACGGAATCAGCTCGTCACTCCCCCGGTCGCCATGATCCCGAGGCATCGAATGGCCCTGGTGGGTATGTCGCTGATGGGAACCTCACAGCAGCTCCTAGGAGTGACCTCAAGCGCCTCGGCGCCCTTTCTGACCAACGAAGAGGCCAAAATGAGGGAAGGATGACAACAACGTTTCTACGATTATAGTAGCAACGCGCGAATTGCCTTAGGAGTCCCATGTTTTCTTTAAACACTGATATGGGACGCTGTTCAATATGAAGCAACTGGTCTCAATTTACATATCGGTCCCAGGAACCCGGCACTCGGGCGAGAGGCGACTAACACAGCCCGAATAAGATGACGAGAGGTCCAATTTACTGCGTAAGAAACGTTGTAAAGTAACTTCATAGAGGGCACTGAGGAACAGATGCATCGCTCGACATAAAGTTTGAAGTGTATCTCTACAACATGGATCAGAAGGCTGAGAGCCTCGACGATGATGAAGGGCAGCCCGAACACAAGAATGGGAAGCTAGGAGTAGGCGCATGTCGTTCCCAGAGAGACAATGCCACCGCCGATTGCACTACGCTTGCGTGAACGACAGGCTGAGATACCTAGCGGATGACACACTTGCGGATAGAGAACAGCAGGTTTCCGTGCAGACAAAGAGAGAGCCCGCTCAGCTCGCAACAGGGCTGGGCTTGGACATCGCAACTCGGTAACCTAGAGGCACTATCTCCTACATACAGACCACGCGGCGGTTGACGGTCACGTTCCGAGCCTCGAGTGTCTTAACAAGCTTCCGTCCGTTGGCTAAGCATCTGTGACGGTGATGTGTCACAGATGGGCCTCAGCCAGATTGGCGTCGGGGAGGTGACGGTACAAGCGCCTGGCAGTAGGTTCCGTTGGAGTGCCGCAAACTCAAAGACGAAAATTGAGAGATGTACGAACTCTATCGCGAACTCGGTTTCAAGGGCTGAATTCTTAAAACCCTAATGCCGCAGTACATTCTGGTATGGCCGTAGCGGTGGCAAATAAGCAATAACCTCTTGAATCTGAACTCTATGCGGGGGAGAGGTATTCCTGATTCGTCTAGAGAGCAGAGATACGTTGAAGTCTTCTGTTCCTCCGACACCTTACGTGTTACAGCTAACCACCTCCCTATTTTCTTCTCGTGTCCTAATGTGACCCCTTAACAAAGCACGATCTAATACTATGACCGAACTGACACTGCCTCTTCTAACCGACACCACAAATCCGGATCGCAGCGCTGGACAAGCAAAATGGCCACCGAGAACCCACCTGACATAGCCTCCGGCGACCCTGCCTCTGCACCAGAGGCGACAGCTGTCACCGCTACCCCCGGTCTCTACTACACGCCCCCTCCATCTGCAGGGCGTCTAGCATTCCGCGGCACATGCCCCTTCGGCGACTACCCCTGCTATTATCCTCTCTCAGATCATGCGGAGGACCTCCCCAAGTTCCTCGGCGGGATAATCAGCGTGGTCGTGATCGTGGCCCTGCTGATCTATGCCAGTGTTAAGAGCGCGCCCAGGCATCGGCTACCGACGATGAATCCGCGCGCGGGCACGGTTCGGGATATCCAGGGCAGGGAGGCGCCACCGCCGTACGAGCCAGCTGCGGAGATCGGTGATCGTGCCGTGGTGGATGGTGCTGGCCGAGACCCGACGCGCGCCGCCGTTGGAGACAGGCCGCCGAGTTACGGCACTACCCTAGTCGCCGACGACGTTTCGAACCACGATTCTCGCGATATCCCTCCGACTCCTGATAATTCTCCAATTCTTGATGTCCCCCGGACTCCTGAGCCCCCACGTGTTTATATTCGCGTCACTGTTCCACAAGCTTGTCTTAGGTAGCAAGTTCATAGGACCCGTCCTCGCGCACACTTGCAAAACCCCCCCTCCTACATTCATTCATCAGCGACTACTTGGGTTGGACGTGCCAGGCAGTGATCACCTTGGCTCAAGCCTTTCTTATCGTTGGATTATACGGGCTTCTACTCTTGGACTCGTCCAGGACAGCATAAGGTTACTATTGCATAAAACTATCATTATCCAACGATTTCTTGAGTGCAATTGTGCAGAAGAAGCTAGTGGCTCAATGGTCACGAGTACTCGATGCAATGCTGATCCGTAGGCTGCCTTTCCTCCATGTGTAGAAGATAGCGCAGTGCCTCATTGGTTTGCCGTGCGTGACCAGTCTCGTGGGTTGTGATCGATACATTGTCCCGTCGTGTAAGCATTTTACATGGCATCAGTGGCTACAGCCTCGCCAGGGGTCAGTGGAATCCAGTGCTCGGCACGCCCTAGTTGAAGAACTTCCCACCACAGCCACCACATAGCTCGGGGGAGATCTCCCCAACGAGACCGCGGATATCCTCCACATCGGAGGGCATAGCCAGCAACTCGCCCAGCTTCAGACACTTGGAACCGCATACCGTGCACGTGTTCGAGACGCCCGGAGCCATGATGGGGATGCCCGTGGTCGCGCAGTTTTCTGTAGCGAGGCGAAGTCAGCTGATGGGGAACTCAACTAGCAGATACAAACAGAGTCGTCAAGCCTCCCTGGATAGGCTGGTCGAAGAGGGTGGACGTACCGAACACGTGTCCTTTCACACATCTGGAAGCCTTGCCATCGGGCGTAATCACCGTCCCGCAGAACGGACAGAGCCTCGACCGAGCGACCCTCGCAAACTTGCGCTTCAGCGGCGTATCCGTGGCGCGGTCCCCGGCGGACTCGATCCCGGGCACGGGAGGGCCGCCCCCGTACATCCACTCCCACATCCTTGCCTCGGTGCTCAAATTCGTGGGAGGCGCGGGCGGGTCATCTTTGCCTTCGGGGGCGAGGTGTCGGCCGAACAGCACCCTGCACTTCGTCCCCCCGAACGTTATCCTGTCCGGCTTTAGGGTGCTCTGGGGGGTTACGAACACGGCCGTAACGCCCTTGCCGGGGCTCGACGCCATGCCCCAGATGCGCATCCGCGTCGTGTGCACCTGGTCGGACGTGTCGAGACCGCGCATCCCCGCGATATCGTCGCCGTCTCCGTCTCCATCGTCGTTGCCCTCCCCGGGGTCGTAGGCGGAGTCGCCATCCAGATCGTCATCGTCGCTGCCGTCCTCCCCCTGCTCGGCGTTCTCGTTCTCCGGGTTGTATATCATCTGGAAGGCCAGGGCGCGGGGCAGCTGGTGCTGGATCGACTGTTCGATCTCGGTCGCCCACCGCGGCTCGCGCTCGTGCGTCTCGGGGTCCGCCGGGAGGGACAGGTTCGTCTGGTGCCAGTTGTCGTTCTTGCTTGTTGCGCAGAGACGCACGAGGGTGAAGGCTGGAGTCGAGGTGACCAGAGAAAGTGATGGGGGATGGATCACGAGGCCTTTGGAGCAAATGAGACGAGCCAGAATGGCGGGTAATTTCAGATGGGATCACGTACCCGTAATAGGATTTGAAATCTCGGCGATGTCTTCAGTGGTAGGATAGGCAGTGTCGCACTCGTAGACTGAATGCTTCCGAGTAGCTGTAGATGCACCAACGCCGAACGGTAGTTGAAATGCTTGCACCCGAGCAGGTGTTGCGACCAACCCACGGCAGACCTTCTCGTTATCAACCGTCCAGATCTGATAGTACAGTCAGTGGCGAGTTAGTCTCTAGTGGACGGTTGGCCGACGAACCCAGTCTTCCCACACGACAAATGCATCCGGCCCAAGAAACAGACATATCCCGCTCGAATCCGCAGGAGCCACATCGACCTTAGGCGTCTCCATATGCCCCCAAGGTGTCCTGACCGTGACTTGTCTAAAGCCAACGTAGCTCTTTGCAACGTAAGAGATTATGCTGGATTTCGAGTTACCCTGATTCAACCACGGGCTCCAGCTTATGGAGAACGACGACCCGCCTGTGGTATAATCCGGGTCTGTCGGCTAAGACGAGACGTTAGTCAGACAAACCAAGGGGACTGCTGGGTACATACGTCGAGCAAGTGATGTGGCCCTTCAGCCAGGAATCTAGCGACTTCCTCTGCCCGCCATTCTCCGGCATTTCCTGGTGCGGCTTCTGCCTTGTGTCGTGCTTGGACGGAGAGGACCACCACCTCATTATCATGAGTGGCATACGCGAGCAGCGCTCCAGGGGCTCCGGTGTCCCTAGCCCACGCGAAGGCTGTGATGTGGTCATCACGATCGACGGTCTCGTCTGCCCCTACGGTTGGGACATGCAGCGCGCCGCCCACGGCCCAAGGGACAACCCAGGATCGCAGAGTCCTCGTGTTCCTCCCCTGGACTTTGAGAGACCCCATGCCGTCAGATGCACCTTCGCAATATATGGTGATGGCGCCGCCACTCGTCAGCACGGCAAGCACTGAGCGCTTCATGCGGCCTAGTCCGCACGGCGACCATTCCAACGCGACGACGTGGTTCAGCGACCCGCCCATACCGGTGATAGGGGCCGCGGTCAGAGTTTGATCGCTGTCGAACACTTGGAACTCTTGCCCTACAGTGTCAAACAAGGGCCGGTTCAGTTCCGGACGTCTTAGCTCAACAACCGGGAAACGAAGAGCTACATCATTGTATTGACGGATGGACTCGTAGTTGGCCCACGAAACTTTGGCCGAGGGAGGACTGAATTCCGGGAGGTAGATATGGACGGAGTCTTCACATCCAAGGGCCAATTCGGCGTCAGGCGACCAGGCGACATTGTGGGTGGTCATAGGAACGGCCGATAGGCTGATAGTCTCGAGTGTGACCTTTGTCCTAGGCTCCTTGGATGATGACATTGTAGGCGTTCCGGATGCACTAGTGGCGGCGAGATATGGAGTTGAGATATGGCCGAATCCACAACAGGGACGGGATGGAAATGAGAACCGGGTCTCGATTAACAAGAAAAACGACCAGGGTTCCTCCACCGGTGAAAATTAGGTCAAGGATGGATTACGATTGAGCGTGGCAGGTGAGATGTAGAAGCTTGGGTTTGCTTGAGAAGAGGACATGACCGCGTAGGAGTAGTAGTGCCGCATGGAAGTGATCTGAATGGATCGACTGGCCGTGTAGGCATGGGATCGATCATCTATCTCTACCGCCTGCGCGTCTTGCACTCGAATGGCGCATCGACTGAAAATAGACGTGGGAGTTGGAATTGAAGACGAAGCAGGTAGTAGTTGGCAATGGTTGAAATAATTTTCTGAAAAGGTTAAACCCACCAATTTACTTGCAATTGAACTGCGTAGTGTCATGAATTTGCCCCCTTTTTATAAATTACCACTTACATGATTCAACACCAACCACCAAAGCCGGAATGCTCCTGCAAATTACACTTTTATTCATTTCATTGCTACAGTTGTCATTTCGATATTCTTACTAGCCTTCATTTTTTCCCTGGGGATTCGAAGTACGACCCTAGAGCCCACAGCGCCGTACAGCCAGCCAGCGCGCCTGCTCCTATAAGCTTCTTCACCCACCAATCATCATCCGTAAGTGGTTTCGCCTGGTGTATCTGCCTCTTGGTCTGGTTCCGTTGCGATTTGGTCTCGGCTGGATTGGCCGTGCTGTTCAATGCTGCAGCCTCCTCTTCCTCGGCCATCTTTGTCAGCGCTGCGATAGTCCTACTGAGCGCCAGCATCTCCTCGTCGATAGTCGCATTCTTAGACCCATCGACTTCGACGTTCTGGATGTTCCCAAGGAAGTCGGTCAACAACCGGCTTCGTGCGGCATCGGCGCCACCTCGGAATAGATCGTACCGCACGCCCGCGTCCGAGTGTATCTTGTCGTAGCTGTAGCTATCGAATAGGTCGCCAATAGTCTTCTTGCTGCTCAGGTCTTTTACTTCGGACTCAAGGAACTCAAGATTGTAATATGTGTATCTGTCGATAACGGCAACTCCGACATCGTTATCGGCGTGGTGGGAATATGACGACTGGTCGAGCTCCGAGGAACCGGTGGCGATGATGTTTGGCGAGTAGAACTTGCTGTACATAGTGTTTGCCTGACACGTGTCGATCATGAACAGGATCTCGTGGTATCTAATCCATCGCAAGGTTAGCCAGGCAGCCATCAACCATGGATACCGCCGCAGCGGCAGATCTGACTAAGCCTTACCTCCTCTTCTCCCACATCTGCTCGAAGGCGTCGGCCAAATCGAATGCGCCAATCTCTTCGGCATCTTGGAACTTCAAGAACTCGTTGCCGCCGTGGCCAGTCATGTAGATGAAGATATTGCTGCGGTCGTCGGTCAGCAGCCTCTTACTCCTGGGCATCTCGTCCCCGACGCGGTCGGTGAGCAGGCGGATAAAATTCTCGACGGTGACCTCGTATCCGCGGTAGTCGACCTCGATGTTATCGCCGTACAGGTCGACGGCGCGGTCGGAGTTGCTGTAGACGGTGCCCGGGAAGGCATTGCGCGGGTTGCAGGCCATGTCGTCGGGAAGCATGAGGATTATCTGGGAGTCTGGGATCCCGAGGCGCTTGACGGTGCGGTACATGGACAACACGTTGGCTAGATGGCGGTAGTTGAACCAGAAGCGCGACGTGCCGACCAAGACGGCCCAGTTGCTGGTATGTTCGGCCGAGACCAGAGGAACAGGTGCCAACAGCGCCGATGCCAACAGCACCGGCAGCTGGAATGCCCTCGACAGCTTCATTGTGTGTTCCTGATATCCGTCTTGATGGAACGTTATGTGGCACGCATCCGGATAGGATTTAACATAGGTCACGCCGGGTCGATGGAGACGGGGGATAACTATAGTATTAGTCGGGGAATTGCTTCCCCTAGCTGACAGGTTCAAGGTGGATGCGATTTGTCAGGATGGGGATTTGCATCGGGACTGCAGCAGGCATGTTACACTGTTCAGGGGACCTGGCAAGCCTGGGAACCACCAAGGCATATAAATGGGGGGGTGCATTGTACCTTGATTCGTAGGAACTAGTCTAAGGACTTCAAGTAGGGTTTCTGTACGAATCATTCATTTTTGTACCATTCGATTGATTCGTTGAACTAGTTCGAACCGTTCTTAAACGTTCCGGACTTTTCGGACCAACCTGCCTCCGAAGACCCACATATCTAGGTATGGAAACGCAATTTTCAGGAGATTCCTAGTCTGTTGCTACCCCTTCCATTCGATTGCTTCCGGCAACTGATCAAATACAATATCCTCCAATTCCTCTTCCTTTTCAGGGCTCAGCGTTTCCCACGTAGTCATAACCTCCCGTTCAAAAGCCCGGTAATTCATGTAAATAAATACACATTTGTCAATCTTTTTAGGGCTTAAACGGTTGCGGTTACCACTGTGGATGAATTTCGTGGTTAAAAAGGACCTCTCACTAGGTACGGAGTTGGCGATCATGGTAAACAAATTCAACGCCAGCTTCCCAAGGTGATTTCCCGTTGCAGCGACGCGGTTCCAGACTTTAAGTGGCTTTTTAAGGCCTTCATATAGCTGTGTATGTGGTACGAAAGGGCTTTGACGGTTCCTAAAGCGGTCGAAATCAAAAACGACCTTCCGGCCATATTACGAAGGTGCATAAGTATTTAGCTATTTCGTGATATCTTTATGAACCGTTTTAGGAAATGGCGTACTTCGTATCTTAGGGTCCAAGGTTTAAGCCACCCAGTTAATAGCGGTAACTTGCTGTTGTTGCCTATCTCTCTTAAAGGAATACAAGTGATCCTAATCAACTTCGTTATAACGTTCTGGAATCTGTAACATTGATACCCAGGTATAATGAATCTGATCCCAACGGCGAATAACGTAGCCGATATGTAAAGCGTTAGTTTCGGAGGAACGAATTGCTTCGTAAACGGGCTTCAAGATATTAAGAAGAAGATCCAGCTGTCCCTAGAAGCCCAAATCATTAACGATTTCAACCATTCGTAATAGCATTTGCTTAGGCGAATCGGTAGAAGCGGTGGAAATGCGAGACACCCGATAATCCTCCACTATATCAGGGCGGACCGTAAAGTTAAGTAACGCTTCTTTGTTTTTTTTCATTAATTCAAGGTAGCGATATTATGTACCCTATCGTGTAATAACAGAAAGTATGAAAGCTTTTCGCTTCCCGTTATATATATGGTCTTATATATAACGGAAACGGGCAAGCTGAAGCTTTATGGCTCGAAGGTTCGTAATCACGGTTATTACTTTCTTTATCGTAAAAGCGAAAGGGTCCTATTAATCCACTATTAACTCACGTTATTAGGGCAAGGTAAAATGGATTTAAACTAAACCGATTCGACGATATCCTTCATTAAAAGTTAAAGGCCATATAAATCGCAAAGAACGTTCCAGCAGTGCGATAAACGGGGCTTTGTTTCGAAAAACCTATGCGTTGCTCGCATTATTAAACATGTATCGGTATAAAAGCCAAAAATTTTGCTTAAATCCCCACCTGTAAGGTCCTCAAGAATTGGCAAAAGAACCATTAAATGGTTCGAAGTAGTAAAGCGTTCATCGCCAATATTAACAGTCTTCCAATAAAAGCAGATTCGATTCGGCAATTAAATAAAAACGTTAAAAATGCGGTTCTTGTTAACGTTATCAAAAGCATTAAAAATTATCATAATCTTTTCGGCTGCTGCGATTACTTTCTTTACCTGGAAGTAATATTCATCATATACGTCGTTTAGCCATTTTCCGCCAATAGCATTCTTTTTGGGGGAAGTGTAATACGAATTTAGCTGCTAGAAGCCCTTCAGGTGTTCCCGGTATTGATAACAGGTAAACGAATCACCTATAACAAAAGCTGCCTTTGCGAATTGCCGATTAATAAGTTCCTTTTACCCTGCCGTTAGGCGTAGGTGATTTCGTAAGATTTTTGACATTCCTTTAGCACTGCGTTGCCAGCGAGCGTAGGGCCTGCAGCTATGATTTAGGTGGCGTTTTAGTAACCTTGCAGTGCTAAGCATTTCGGAAGCGCAGTGGCGGTAGCGAGATATATTGGGCCTTTCGGCGTCTTCGAAATAACTTCGGAGCTCGGCATCGTACGGCCTGGGCATCTGAATTGGATGAAAATTACCCTGCTTCCCATACAAAATAAGCTGTAAAAGCGGGGGGGGTGAGATGGGAAGGTGGTATTGCAGAGAGAAATGGGGTCGCGGGGAAGCGCATGGACCACCGAAAAGTTCGTTCACGAATGATTCCGAATTATACGCAATTTTACAATGATTCGGAATCATTCCGAATCATTCGAACCTTTAGAAACGCTAACTTCAAGTAGGTACCTATTTTCGCTGGCAGCCCAAATGTGTATAAGCGGGAAAAGGTTAGCGCGGGGTCTGTCGATGCCTAATCCTGGTTACCGTTAACCGCCCCTCATCATCTTTACAACCTTCTTTATACGGAGAAACAACCTCGATGTTGAATTCCCTCGAGCATACAATTAACAGCGTTCATCTTATTACTTACATATTGCTTGACAATGCCCTTAGCTAGCACAAAGGATAATAACCATCAGGGTGTTAATCTTAATATTATGTAAGCTCATAGAGTTGAAAGTGCCGATTTGAATCACATGTCAAACGTGAATTGTCCCTGATAACTTGAACACTGCACCACACCATATGCAGTAATTATCATACAAATACAATTATCGCATAGATGTATGACGATGCATGGCAACCTTTCTATTCCTTGACGACCCCGCAACGAACCTGGGTTGCTCAATATGTTAAAACCCTCTCGCAGCGATGGACTCGAGTCGGGTTCTTTAGGGAGGAGGAAGGCCTACACTTACATATTTTTCAGCTCTTTTCCCAGCAAGCGTTGCTTTGTCCGTTGAGCCCGGCTGGGCAGAGACTGACCGTCTCGCCTGAGAACCACCCTGCATAGGTACCGTAAAAGCCCACTGGACGCTTCTGTCCCAACACCCTCAGAGGACCCTCGTTTTAAAGAACGCTAGATTGTCCATTCTCCATCAACAAGGTGACATCAATTGCCCTTTGTGGCAATAGTCGTTTACTTTAGCATCTGCATACATACATACATACATGAATACATACATATAATAAACAGGGGTGGCTGCCTTGGCCCTTGGTTGGTAACACAGGCCTTGTGTCTTCCCCAGGTCACGATCGTCTCCATATTGCCTGGACACACCTTCTCGACGACGTCTCCTGAGGTCTTTTCGTCACCTCGTTGCTCCTAAGCCCTCTCTCTGTGTGTGTGTGTCTGAGCTCTTGAGGTTACAGGTGCTCGCGACGCCCCATTATTTATTTCTCCTTGCGCACTCGTTTGTCAGAATACCCAGAAGGAGAAGGGCATCTTCTACCACGAATTATGACATTTAGTCAAGGAAGTTCTCGCTTTCAATTCGTTTCGCTTATGATATCATAATCCAGCCCAACCGACTTCTTCCAGATTTGACCGACCTGACTTGGTTACGGCTGTTACAGTGCACTAACCGTCTACATCTCAATACTTGGATACGGGTAGGTAGCTACTAGCACTAACAATCACCACGCACATAGTAGACGAGCTGCTCCCGACTCGGCGTCCTCCGTAGGACGTCAGCGCTATCCGCATCATGGGTCGTCCACCGGCCTACATCTTCGTTGTAAGGTTAGTTCGTCCCTCGTAGCTGAATGCCCATCAGAGTCCGTAGCTAACCTGTTGACAACCGCGAATAGGCATGGAAAACGCCTCGATGCTGCCGACAGACAATGGCACCTTAGCTCGCCCACGCCCTACGACCCGCCCCTAACCTATGGCGGTTGGATGCAGTCTAGAACTGTCGGGGCCAGGATAGCATCCATCCTCCGAGAGCGAGAGGCAGAAGACGAGGCCGCTTCTCACATGGACACTAGCGACACTAGCGACGGGCCACGGCCCAAGAGAAAGAAGAGGTACAGGATCATCATTCATAGCTCGCCTTTTCTTCGCTGCGTACAGACCTCCATTGCCATAAGCGCCGGCCTTGCTTCCAACCCGTTCCCGTCACTACCGTCGCCTTCGAATAATGTTCCTACGAAGAGCAAGCATGCTACATCTACCAGCGCCATCCCTGCATTGTCTTCATCTGCATCCCACCACATCCCGAAGTCTATTCTTAGACTTGACTCCTTCCTCGGAGAATGGCTATCGCCCGACTATTTTGAGCAGATTACACCGCCTCCACGTTCCATGCTCATGTTAGCGACAGCCAAGGCCGAACTGTTACGCCGTGAGAACTATAACGACTACCCGCATTTTCACGCACGCCACACCCCCCATACACCTGGACACCTATGGAGCGCTGGCGGGGGATCCACCCCTAGAATTGGCAGTCCTCTAGCTTCCTCTATGACTCCCAGTCCGGGCAGGGCATCTGGCCTCGAGAACCTGTCGAGTTTGAACGATGTCTTAGCTGCAGATGGTGGCGATGGGCACGGGACCCGGAGATCGGATCAGAGGGAAGCTCCAGGGGACTATTTTCATAATCCACTCGAAAATCGCATTTACACGTCACCCGTCCCGGCATACGCTATATCTTCGAGCCAGCCCATCCCCCGGGGATACGTTGCTCATGCTCGTGATGCTTGCGTCAACGTCGATTACCAATGGGATTCAACCCGCGATAGTCTAGGCTGGGGTGACGGTGGAGTTCTACCTGAGGAGTGGGCGGCGATGCACCAAAGATTCCGGAGAGGCCTGAGGCGGCTAGTTGACTGGTATACCACTGCCGAGAATCCCGGAGAGATGGTAACCAAATTTGCGACAAATACCCGCACTCATAAGCCTCACCTGGAAGCTGCTAGCCGTAAAGTGTCTGCCGATGAAAATTCTGAGGATGTCGAGATAGAGAACGTCGTCATTCTCGTGTCTCACGGCGCGGGATGCAATGCTCTCGTTGGCGCCATCACGCAACAGCCCGTTCTTGCCGATGTCGGCATGTCTTCTCTCACTATGGCTCAGAGGCGGCCAGAATTTGACGACCTTACCAGCTCGAGCAATGACAGACCCGTCTCATCGCTGGACGAAGGTCTGCTTAAAGCGAGGCCTTCGCCAGCAGATATGTTTGAACTAAAATTATTCGCTAACACCGACCACCTGGTCACCCCCACGCCTATGACGGTGAGCAGATCCTCCTCCCTCTCTGGCACTCATGGTAGTCCAGGCGGCTTGTTTAGCGGCTCTTATGCATCGGCTCTGAGGGATATCAATTTTGGCGATTCCTACGCGGCATCTCCCGGGGGCAGTCGGAGCAATTCGCTAAACGCTTCGCTGGGGAGTATTCGAAGGGGGCCACAGAGCCCTGCGCCCGCGATAGGGCCATTGAATTATACCAGGCCTAGCATCGGCGGCGTGACGGTAGGAAGCGGCGCCACCAACCTTCTGGGACACCGGCCCGGGCCGGAGCGGTCGGGTTCCCTGGGTCTCTGGCAACCGAGACGAAACGACGAACCCGAAAACAAGAAGCCAGGGACGCCTATGTTGTTGGACTTCAGCCATGAGAAGGAGACAGAGAAGAAACCGGAGACTACCGGGGAGGCAGAGCATGAACCCCCGGGCAAAAGCGACGCCAAGCCCCTGACGTCTGCGCAAAAAGCGGAAGATGAGAAAGAAGAACAGCACGATGCGAAGAACGAAGAGCATGATACATTTGACCAGAGCCCAGTCACGCATCTCTGGGCGGGGACGGGCAATGGAGGTCTTTGGGGTGCGCCGAGACCTCCCGGGGAGGCGGAGAGGTTGCGGGACTTCAGCTCCACGAAGAGGCGATGGACGGTCAATGAGCGGTAGAATGCCCTCTTATTACTAACCACCACTCGGCTATTTTTTTCTTGGGGGAGAAGAACTCTACTCTACGCGAGCATCACAGTAGGATGTGTATACGGGTAGTTCAGCATCTGCTCTGAACGACGAATAAGCAGCATTCATAAAGCGAGCATAAGCGCATCGGGGAGGAAGTTGTTTTATGAAAAGCATGAATAGGGATTATGCATTTGTCTCTACCAAACCCATGTCTTGAGTGTTCTGACAACTGCCCCATCACGAGATTTTACATTTATTGCTTACCGTAGTCACTATTCCAGATCCTGTCCCACTGCTCCTTGTCCACGGCGAACTCCCTCGTGTAATCCCTCTCCAGCTCGTGCGCCCGTCTACCCAGCAGTACGAGGCTATGCAGCGGAGGACCCAGCGCCTCGTCGGCGCCGCAAAGCTGCTTCAACGTCCCCGCAACGAACTTCTCCGTCTTCCCCCCGACCCTCGCGGCGCCGATGGCCAGGCTATCGGGGCCGTAGACGCCCTCCCCGCGCTCCTCCTCGACCTCGAGCATTTGCCGCGCGCACTGGCCGGCCGTCATGTACCGCGGGGGCTCGTAGCCGCGGCGCCCGCGCGCCATGTTCTCGAGGCTCGGCTCCTTGACCTTGATATCGAGCAGCACGAGCGTGTGCAGCCCGACGTCGCGGTTCTCCTTGACGCGATCGTAGAAGGATGACGGCCGCCAGTTCTCGAGGAAGAACACCATCGACACCGTCTGCCCGAAGTTGTACAGTTGCAGCCCAGTCGCGCCGATCCCCGACAGGATCGAAGCGTTGGGCACCGTCCGCACGGGGATCGAGAGCTCTCGCGCGCGAAGGACCAGGTCGGTGTGCGTCGTCGCGCTGGAGGGCACGGGGTGTCAGCAAGCAGGCGCTTAGGGGTATGGAAGCACTGGGGTTATGGTGGGGATTGAGGCGCCGAAAGAGAGTCATACCCGAACGGATCGCCGACGACGAGGAAGGCGACGTCTTCTGTCTGCGCGTCGCGGAGGATCTCGTCGCTGTTGGACTCGACCATCTCCCGGTCGGCGACTACGATGGATCGGCCATAGTAGCTCTCCTACTATAGCCATTAGCCGTTAGCTGCTTGCTTATGCAGTGGCTTGGCCGGGAAGAAGAGAAGACCCGGGATAGGTTGGCTGCAATATACCAAGACTGATTGGTCGACTAGCAGGATGCTCGTATACGCCTCGAGATAGACCCTGGAGGCCTTCTTGACGATCTCGAGGCCCTTGACGGTGATGTCCGTCTCGTCTGAAAGTCCGAGCCCGACGAGGTAGAGCATTGTTGTGGTTTCTGGCGTATAATACAACCAAAGTCTTGGGGGG
>QJOA01000745.1:0-29949 GCA_004155915.1 Monosporascus sp. CRB-9-2 | reverse complement strand
TATTATTATTATTATTATTATTATTATTATTATTATTATTATTATTATTATTATTATTATTATTATTATTATTATTATTATTATTATTATTATTATTATTAATAATAATAAAAAATTTTTTCGGTTGGCGTTAATTTTCGTAAATCAAGTACGGTATTAAGTCGGGTAAGTTTGTTATAATATCAGGATTTTAAAGTAAAAATTGTAACCGTATATATAAAATTAAGTTCAATATAAAAAAGTTAGATTTCTTTTAGCTTAAATAATTAAATTTATTTTAATTTTTTTTGTAAGTTATTTTATCAAGATGATATTAAGAAATGAATAACTGAAATTGGATAATAAAAAAGTTGAAAAAATCGCGCAGCTTGCTTGTCCGCGTAGCTTGCTTATCTGAGACGTTAAGTATAAATATTTCGAATATTAAGTAAATAATATAATAAAAAGACTTCTGTGTTCTGCCTATTTCTGTGCGTGATAGCAACGATCGATCAATGGTACTCAATCGCCATGTTACTTCGCTTCTTACTGGTACATGTCTAATCCTGATGATTATTCGAAGTAGAGATTCAAGTCCTGGTAAGTCGTACTGCAACCCTCCTACGCCTAGTGCTGGTCCGTCTCCCACCACGCCCCCATCTCCCGCAAAGCATTCGTCCCACAATGCACCTCCCCGCCCCTCACATGGTGGCTCATATAATCATCTACCCACTTCACGCTCATCCCAACCTGTCCATAAACCTTTTCCACCGCCTCAGCCATGATATCCTTGCCGTCAACCACAGGCCCCCACTGCTTCGGCGCAAGGTACTTGCCGTTCCCCAGCACTAGTCCATTGATAGCCTGTGGCAGCAGCCCCTTGAGCTGCCTTTCCCCCTCGCGAGGCAGCCTGATTCGCCTCGGGTGGCCGTCGGGCGTGCCCGGCCAGGGATACGTCACGTCTTTGAAGAGGGTCGGGACGCGCAGGATGTCCTCGTCTCGCAGGGGAATCTCGCGCAGGAGGAGGGCGAGGTTCTGGTCGATGTACCGCTGGGCGTAGGACTGAGTGCGGTGGAAGCCGGGGTCGGACAGGGTGGACGAGATGGTTGCGTTCTGGATAAGCGAAGGGTCGAGGAAGAAGGTCTCTTCGTCGGGCGTGGTGTCGTCGTTGTAGGACACCAGCCGGGCGTTGCCGTGGCCGGAGGATTCTGCGCCGCGCAGGAGGGAGATGGCGGAAGCGGTGTCCACTACAGCGATCGTAAAGCCCAATTTGTTTTTGGCTGGGACGAACTGGACCATCTCGTCGACATGGCCGATGGCGAGCCAGCCGGTTTCCAGGAACAGAGTGGACTGCACGCCCTGGCTCTGGAGGAACTTAACCATCGAGTCGGCTGGGTACGTGCCAAAGTGGGCGCCCATGATGACGCGGCCGTGGCGCCAGCGCTTGCCCGCGCGGGACGTGTACGGCGGGATGGTCTCGATGTTGCCGCCGGAATTGATCTCTTCCTGACCAAAACCAGAGCCCGAGCCGGGCTGGAAGCCGCCGATTCCGGCGCTCCGGAGCTGAGAAAAGACCTGGCGGCCAGCCTCGCGCGTCGATTGAGCGGAGCGAAGCAGAACGCGGATGGATACGGGACCGTCCGGGCCGGGCATGCTGGTGTACCCCGGCTCGAGGAAGTCCTGCGCCCAGATGTCCGTGCTCTGGTTGAACAAGACGATGGGCACATCGCCGGCCACAGCGCCCTGGACGCCACGTAGGAAATGAGATTGCCAGGCGGACCCGGGCGTCTTGCTGTCGCCTGCGGCGGTGCTGAGGACAACCTCGGCCTGCTGCAGATGGTGGTGCACCAGAACCGGAGCCTGCTTGAGAGCGACGAAGTCCTGGGCGGTCCGGTCGCCGTCCATCACCTCAAACACGACCTTGACCGAGCCATCCCAGACCGCTGCGTCAGTGACAAGCTCGCGCCCGTCAAGGGCCAGGGCGATGCCCTTCCGCAGATTCGTCGCGTTGAAAGTCATCTGCTTGTCGACGACGGCCCAGGTGGGCGAGTAATCCGTGGACCAATCGGTTTCGTTCCAGAAAAGGCGAACCCGGTCGCGGGTGTGAGCGGGATCAGTGTAGATGCGTGCTACGGCGTCGTCGGACACGTCCGGCATGGGCACCGTTAGCAGGGGTGCGGTGTAGCGCACACTCGAAGGTAACAGGCGGTCTCCGGACGCGTCGTGGAAGCTGGACAGCTCCCTGTTGGAGAGAGGCTCGCCTGTGAGGTCGGTCACCGGGCAACGTTTGGCGGAGTCGCCAATGTTGGGAAGAAAGATGGCGCCCCTGCGGCTCGTCCAGTCATGCTTGCCGGCTTCGTCGAGCTCGTTGACCACGCCATCTCGGTTGGTGTCGGCGAGGATGCGCGGGTGGAGCGAAGCTGCGGTCGAGTACGGCGCAAGACCGGCGAGAAAGGCGGGAACTATCCGGCGGAAAGAGAGTGCCATGGCGGGCGATGTTAGTCGGTTCATGGTGAATGTTGCGTCTGGGAAACGAGCCCTTTTATCTCTGGTCTTCGGCCGTCTTTGGCGGATGGCGCGTCCGACGGTCAGTGAGGCGATGAGGAGAACCCGACGTCTTGGCCATCATTTTTACCCATTCTCAGACCTGGAGATATCGGTTCGGAGGAGAGATCTCGCCGCGTTGAAGATGTGAGGAGAGGTGGATCTGTCCCAAAGAGGAAGCAAAAAGGGCCAAGAAATCATCGGCCCACTACCGTGGCAGTGACGTCACCTGACCTCAGCAGCGGCGAGGCGGAGACACCGGAGGGAGATTAAGGGAGTGAGGGTCAGGCGAATCGCTAGCCGGAATGGACGGTGAAGATACGAAGTACGATGTGCAGTGATCGTTGTCAAAGGCTAAGAGCCCCCAGTGAACCCGCGTTTTCGGCCCAGTCTCTGGTCTCACTCGAAACAGGGGGGGCTTGCAGGCTCTCACTTCAAGTGGCGGCCCGGAATGCCGGGTTACTTGGACCCATCGAGTACGCATCAATCGGTTTGGGATCAACGTGGATCACCTGTTGTTGGCTTCAAAGCAAAGTAAGGTAGTTCTGCGTTGCGTCGGGAGCATCGGGCAATGGTTTCCATGCCTTGGTATCCGTCCACTACAGAACAAAAACATAGGGCTGATCAAACAGCCGATCCCAGTTCCCCGTTCCAAGCCCGAGCCTCCATACGCGGTTCTCCAACAGATCCTTCGCTACCAAGGGCGCCGCTGTGCCGAGGGCGTTGCTAATCCACCTGAGCTCACCAACGATGAAGACCCTCATCGCCTCGTCCTCCGCCTCGACGCCTGCAACGAACAACGGCCAGAGGACCTGTTTGCGTAGCTGGGTACACTTGCTGACCTCGCGCAGCCGGTCGAGCAGGACCAGACAGCAGCTCTCTCTTGCCTTGGCCAGCACCTCTCGGGGGGAGAGGTGGCGGTCTACATCCCAACGGAGCCATGCATCCGCGGCGGGTTCGGCGCTGTCGTGTAAAAGGGCTGCCATGCAGTAGATAGCGGCGGCCGACTGGTAGATGCAGGCAATGGCCTGCCAGCCGCTGAGACCTACGGGATCTTCACTGCTGCTGAGGCCAATGGCGACCTCGGCGGCCCACTTGTCGACCGGGCAGGATCGGATGCGGCGGAGGATGTCCAGCGCGGCTGCCTGTTTGTCTCCCTTCAAAGAGGCGGAGAAGGCATCCATCGGGGCGGAAAACCCGTGGAGCACGGACCGGAGGTGGTTGATGCGGATCACTTCGACCAGCAGATCGGGAGGGCAGGGGAAGTTGGTGGCAAGCCCGTTTCCATACAGCACGGGGAGCATGATGACCATCTCGAGTTGGCGGCGGGCTGACTCGGCGTCGACGCGGGGTGAGGTCGTGCTGCCCATTATTTCAATGCTTCGAGAGTCAGCGGACCTCTTCACAAGATCATGCGAGAGACGTACAGGGCGTAGAATCGAAACAAGACAGGGAAGTTGGGCTGCGAAAACACAAGGTGCCCAAGGCCGCCCTTCATGTTGATCATGACGGTCGCCCCATTCGTATGCCGGCGCCAGTCGGGAGGCTCGACGGATTGCTGGAGCTGTACGGTATTAGCTTGGAAACAGGTGTTAGGTCGTGTAAGTGCTTGCCTCGACTAGGAGAAGGAGTAACACAGATGCCAGTGTCACGTCCGATTTTTTGTCATCTATCTCGGCCAGATCCGCCACCAGAGCCCTCAGGGCATTCCCGCGATGTTTTTGGAATCTCCGGGCCAAGACAACTTGGTCAGACGGCGGCGCGTCGCTGGACTGCAAAATCCTGTGGCAAAGCGAGGTGCATACGATGCTCTGTGTGAAGGACTGGGGGAGGAGAGTGACAGTGCAGGGGGGCATCCAGTATGGATTTTGGGGGCCGCCGACTCCTGTGGCAACCAAATCGGGCGCGATATGCACATTGTCTGGGTTTCGGAAATTAGTGCATGTTTTCGTGGGGCCGCCTACGGGGTAGCCGAGAGTTTGATGGTGGATACGCACAGTACTCGACCGCCTCGAAGACGGCGCTGATCTGTCGGTCGACCGCGGGCTTGACGGTCCGAGGAACGACCATCTTTTCCGGGCCTTTGGCGTTTACTTGCTTTGGCTGCAACCACTTCAGGGGTTTCTTGGAGCCATAGCCAGGGCACTCCACGCCCCTGACCTGGCATTTTCGGCATTTGGGACGGGCGAAGTCGCACACCAGCCGTCGCCGCCGGCACTCCCAGCAGTGCTTCGTTTCCGCGTCCATCTTGGATTGTTGTTCCTGCGGGCAATGCGAAGTGGGCGTATCAGAAAATTAAATGAGTCTCAACGATCAGAATACGGGCGTTTAAGGCGCGCGTGCCGTGGTTGGCGTCGTGATGCACAGCCGCAGTGGACACAGCCCACTGCCCAGCGACATTCTGGCGCGTTTCTGGAACCAGCTCCCGGTGCCTTGCATTGGTGGATGTGGCTGGCATCGGGCCTTTTCCGCTATCACGAGCTTTGATTCAAGTCCCATTTGATTGGTTGTTATCCGCGGTCTTCGTCACTTTCCGGTGCCCGAGGTTGACTGAAAGCAGTGCCTGATGCTACAGGTTCAATGGAAGGAGATGGGCTAAAAGTTGTAGGTCCGCTGTCTTGGGCTGCCACCGCGACAAAACACCTGTCAAGACGCCACTATACATCATCCAACGACATGCTTTAGCCTATGTTACAAATTATTTAACGGGTTTAAACAATGAACCGATAAATAAATTAAATTAAAATTTAAAACATACCTACGGTATTATATTAACTTGGGAATAAAACGCCTAATTTAACAAACTATCAATTACCTAACTAATATATAATACCAGTTGTCTTCGTAAAATCAGGCCCTATTTTTGATGTTGGGGCTGCGTCTGCGGCGCAGCCGTGGCTAGAGCCTTCGCTTGAGAAGTACCTGTAAAGGTTAAATGCATTAACTAAACCTTATTAAGAAAACTTTTTATAAAAATAATGAAACTTTAAAAATAAGACTTAATAATACGGTACAAAATATTAAGTACGATAATAATACTTTTATATAAATTTTAAAAAATTTGTTTTAAAAATTCGTAAATATAATATCGATATAAATATTAAATAAAATATTACTATAAAAAGTGTTAAACGATTTCTTATTTATATATATAATTTCTTATCGGGGTTAATTTAATAAAAATATAAAACAAACTATATTAACGTTTTTATTAAAATTAATATAATTTATTAAATTCGAATATATTTTTAAAATATTCGATTAATATTATATCTTTTATTTTAAATTATTCAATCTTTTTAATTATATACGTTACAACTTTTATTTTTTTAAAAAAAATATAGCAGGATTTTTATTTAAATTAAAGTTATATAAACTTCGTTTCATAAAAACTAAATATTTCTTTCCCTAATTCCGTTTTAATATGAATTTAATACCTTTTATTACGTAAAACTTTTCGCTAATAGATATAAAAACATCTTTATTATTATTTAAACGTAAAGTTTTTACTTTTTTATTTCAACCTTTTACGTAAAAAAAAAAAAAAATCTTTTAAACGTTTAATTGTTCGTATAATATAAATGTATAAATTTTATTATATTATATTTTAAACTTTAAACGAATAATATTTATATAATATAATAAATAACTTATAATACAACCGAAATAATTATTATTCTTAATATTTACGGGCTTAATTAAGCTCATATTATACTAAATAATCTTTTTTACCTATTATTTCCGTCGTTAAAAATTTATAAATAAACTTTTTCGTATTTTCTCTTCATTATACGTTAAAAAACGTTTTTATTTTATTAAAGTTTAAATTTTTTTTTTCGTAAACCTTTTAATAATCAGAATTTACTGTTTTATATTAAGATAATAAAAATACTAATATTCTAAAAAACTTTCTGGATTATTTCGTCTATTTAACGAACGTTTTTATCTTTAAAAACTTTAATGAATTCTTTTTTTACGTTATTATTATTATTTTTATTAAATATTTCTTTTAATACGTATTTGTATTAATAAAATTTATTGTTTATAAATTTCGATATTTAAATAATAAATTCCGACTTTTGGTCAAGCTATAAGGAAAGCGTTTTGAAATAGGTTAATTATTATTAATCAAAATCCGTTAAAGGTTACCAAAATAATTTTATTTAAATAACTTTCTTTTTCATTTTATAATTTTTAAAAAATACTTTTAAAAGAAAGTTATCGATATATAACGTATACTTTATTATACTCTCGTTATTTCTTTTATAGAAATCCTTTAGAAATTACTTTTTTATCCCAACGAAAATTATAATTATAAATTCTGTACCTGTTATAATATAAATTTCATTATCTTTAATCTTTACAGCCGAATCTCTTTCGAAATCCTTAATATTATTCGTAATATTAACGTTTATATTTAAAGTTGAAAATAATCTATTTATATTATTTTTTATAAACAAATAAACATATAAAATATAACGTTTTTAATAATAATTTCTTTAAAGCATTTAATCGTTATAACTTTAAAATACTTAATTATTATAGCTACTTTTTAAAGTATTTTATTAACTTATTTGTAACGGTCGTTTTAAAACTTTCGATTATTAAAATTTCAAGGTAATTAATTATTAGAGCTTTAAAGCAGTTATCCTTTATAACTTTAAACCTATCGTTTTTATTAGTAATTACTTCCGGGTTATTAACCCTTTAAAACGTCTTATTATACCATTATATAAAGTTTTAAAGCTATTATTTATTAATATAAGCGTTAAATATTTCTTTACTAAAACGGTACAAATTTTCTAGGCCTTAAAGAATAAATTGCTTTTCGCCTTTTCTACCGTTATAATTATTATAAAAGCTGTTATTTTGGTTATTATCATATTCTTAACGTTAACCTCGTTTTTCTTTTTTTCCTTTGCCGCTTTTTTTCTTTTATAGCTTAAGATAATTTTCTAGTAAATATCCGTATTTACTATAATTAAAGTAAAATAACTGTCCGTTTTTGTTTTATATGGGCTTATTATTTCGGAAATTATTATTATTTCCTTTATTTTTATTCCTTTAAATATTATAAAACTTCTTATATTTCTTTTCATTCTTAATACGGTTATATAGCTTATTTTTAAAATCGTTTATTAGTTATTAAAAACAAAATCTCTTTACCGCAAAATTCGTTATATTATTTTATATTAATTACTAATACGATCCTTTATAATAATAATAAATATTATAATATACTTTTCGGGTTTAAGCTTAGTACTATAACGTTTTACTTTTCGAAATAATTTATAAAATTTGATAATAAATTATACAAATTCTTTTTTATTATATATAATCTTATTAAACTTTTTCTAAAAAAATCTTTACCGGGCCTTATTTATCGTTATATAAATCTTCAGTAGAATTCTTAATATTTTAAATTTTTTTTTTTAATATTTATAATTAACTTGAAAAAAGCTTTGTTTTAAATCTTAATAATAACTTTGGTTAAACGCAATTAATTAATTGAATTTAACTTTATACCGTCCTTATAACTAAATCTTTTTAGTATAAAAGTAAAAATATTATTTTATAACTTTTAAATAATTTAATTTAATAAATAATTATTTTTATTTTTAAAAAAGCTAATACGTTTTTAATATAACTTCGAATCGTTATTAAACTTTTTAAAATTCTTTTTTATTGCTTTAAATAAACATCTAATTTATTAAAGCTATCCGAACAACTAAATCTAAATAAGCTGTTGAGAAAACTATAACGATCTTTTTTCTTTTTCGAAAAACCTCCAGAAAAATCCGAAAAAACAAGATAAAAAACTATTTAAATTATCGAAATCTTCGTATATTACTCCCTTTCCTTTAAATAAGTTCAATAACTTCACCTTTTTCTTTTCCCTTTTTCTCTTCTTTAAAATATTAGGTTTTTTAATAAACTACCTTTTAAACTTCTTTTCGCCTTCTTTTAATAAGTTAATTTTCTCCATATTGCTTTCCAATACGATAAATATTTTTTTAAAATTATTCGCTTTAATTTTAAACGGAACACTTATAACGTTTTCAATTATATACTTATATTACGTAAACTTTTAAAATTCCGCGTTCTATATCAAAATATATTTAATAATTATATTATCATATTATTTATCTGCTTTATCGTAACGTTATATTTTTTAATTTAAACTTTAATTTTTTAATATATTCTTATTTTATTAAAATCTCTTTTCCCGCGCCTTAATATTATATTTAATATTATTTGTATTAATACGTAATAACGTATAAAGCTTATTTAAACCGACTTCGTATTATCGTTTTTATATAAAAAGTTTTTAACGATTATTAAAATAATAAAACGTTTTTTAATAAAAATATTTCGTACTTTTATTCTTTTTTATTAAACAAATTTTCGGTTTAAAAAACTTTTTAATCGAAAAAAGATAAAAGAAAAAGGAAGGTTTTCGTTTATATATTTATTCGTTATCGTTAATTGTTACTCAAATTTTGTTAAATCGTTAATTAAACAATTTTTTTAAAAAAGTTTTATACTTTTTTTTATTAATTTAACTTTTAATTTATAAATAATTATTTAATATAACGTATTATAGTTGCTAGTTAACTAAACAATATTCCTTTATTAACAATTATAATAATCGAATATAAAAATTTGGCGTAATTACTTTATATTAATTTTTTTGGTTCTAAAAAGGGATAAATCTAATCCGTAGGTAATCGCCTTTATATACATAATTAGATAACGAAAGATTATTAATGGATAAAGGCTGTCCCAGGCAGCATTTTGCTGCCTAGCCTGAACAAAGCCTATCAGCCTGCAGCACCTGAAAGCATTAATTGCCGGCAGTTATTATATTAATTATAGAAATCTTTTAACCGCGTCAATTAGGGCTTATATTAATAAATATAGCTAATATAATTCTTATATTAAGTTATAAATAATCCCCGTAACGTCCTATTTATCTTGAAACCCCTAATATTTAACATGTACCTACAAGGATCAAATTTTCGACTAAATCTTATTAAAGAAATTTTCTACAAAAACGATAAAACCTTAAAAATAAAGCTTAATAACTTAATATCAAAGATTATTTTAACGAAGATTTCAAAAATGGCTTTAATTTAACCTTATTTACTCTATAACTACGAAAATTAAGATAAAATAATTTTCTTTTACTTAAATATTATCTTAATTAAAATAAATAAATAAAACTTTTATTAAAAACAGGTTATATTTATATCTTTCCTTTTATTTAATATAATAATAATATAATTCTTTTAGTTAGAATAATATTATATAACTCTTAAAATTGTTAATGATAAATTTTTAAAGTTTCGTTTTTTAATTTATGAAATATATAAAATATTCTAATTCCTTAAAACCTTTGATTTTTAAAGCGAAACATCTATTTTTATCCGATAATTTTATTAGTCTTTCGGCGGTATAAACGTTATTAAGTTAAACATTAATATTAAATATATAGCCGATAACTATATAGAAATTTAGCGCATTTAATTTGTTCATTTTATAGATTAAATATTATATTTATTATATAACGCCGTATTTTATAAAAAAAGAAATTTCGATATAATATATGATTAACTTTTAAAAAATGTAAAAATTTTTCGTTATTAAAATAATTTTTAAAAAATTCTTAATCATTTAAACATTTTTTTATAATAAATTTGATTTTTATTTAAATCGTATTATTAATAAAGTTATTAACAAAAATAAAAAACATTTATATTAATGATATTATATTTTAATTTTATTTTTAATTTATATATAACAAAAATTTAATATAAAGTATTTTTAATGTTATTATTAAATAATACAATTATATTACTTTCGATTTTTACTAAATATTAAATAATTAATTTTAAGTTTTTATAAACAGTTTTGTTTTAAATTATAATATAATTTGCTGGCTATTAATCAAGCGTATTTATTAATAATATAAAAAAATTTTCGCATTAAATTTATTTATATTAATAATTTTCTTTTCTTATATAACATATCAAATAAGCGAACTATGCGGATAACTAAGCTACGTAACTTTTTTAACTTTTTTACTCTTTAACTTTAAATGTTTATTTCTACACCACCTTTATAAAACGGCTTATAAAAAAAAGTTATAATAAACTTCTTTATTTAAGTTAAAAAAAACCTTAAACCTTTTTATAATAAAATTGGTTTTATATATATAATTATACCTTTTTTTAAATTCCTAATGCAAAATCGAATAGGTTCAAGCCTTATTTTCCAGGCTAAATTAAATATATAGAAAATTATTATACGATATAATTTGTACGATAAATATTATACCTAATATTTTCGAATACGATAACTGATTAATAATTTTACGGTTAGAATAAATTAATACCTTAATCCCATAAAACCTTATTGGAAAGCCGACTGCTGGGTCCCCGTAAACACGTAATTTTTCGACTAATGTCGGCTTGGGAGGCTTACATACGTGGTTGCCGATAAGCTTCAACCTTGAGAAACCTTATGCCCGCTGGCTCCACGGGTTGGGCAGGGTTAATATAACTTAAAAGATGTTAAGCTTTGCGCGGTAAACCTTAAGAATAAACCTTAAAGGCAGATCTTGAAGGCAAACCTTAACGGTAAACCTTAACTGCGCATAAAAGGCTGGAATCTTTCCGAGCCCTCGCCAGTCTTACGGCTATTTAAATTCCCAATATAATAACAAATTTATCAAATTCCATACCGTACCTAATTTATAAAAATTAACGGCAACCGAAAAAAAAAATCGATTATCGATTATATCCTAAACCTCGATACTTAAACATTTTTTATCCGGGTTTAATACGTTAAAAAAAATTAAAATTAAATAAGCGTCGAACTTTATTAAACGGTAACAAAAGCTTTAAACGTATTTAAGGCGGAAAATTAATTATTAACTGAGTTTATCTGAAAATCTAAAAACATTTCGTAAATAATTTGAATTTATTCGAGCAAAAATCGCAAAATACGGTATTGAAAAAAAAGATATTTATAACTTCGATAAAACTAAACATTTAATAAAGCTTTATATAATAACGGGCATAATAATTAGTAATGCCGAAAATCGTAAAAACATTAAAAAACATAATAGAAAAATTAACAAATAAATTATAATTATTTAAATTATTAACTGCTAAAATTACGCTATTTTTTTATATATTATTATAATAACAGAAACTTCTTTTAAATTTTAATATCGTAATGATTTATTACTAGCAGATAATTCAAAAATTGCATTAAATAACAACAAAATTATGTATGAACTAAATCTAATATTTTTATAAATATATTCGCACGCGTATGAAAAATTTGCAGAGTTTTTTTATTTTCAACGGCCACGAAAATATGACGTTAATAATAACATTATTACGCTTTATATAACCGCGCATTTTTATATCGATTATAACCTTTTAATATTTTTTTTCGAAAAACGTTTATTTATATTATATCGAAAACTTAATAAAAGGTTATTATAATTATCTTATTAAACAAGGTTTTTTCGCCGGCTTTTATAACCCGTTTAAAGTTACTATAACGTCCGAAAATATTAAATTTAAATTCTCGAAAACTAATTTAATTTTACTTAATTTTAATAACGTTCTTTTCGAATTAAATGTTTTGTTTAATTATACTTACGACGACTATTTTTTTATTAATCTTCGCCGTTTTTATTTTATCTTTTACCAAAACCTATTAAAATATCGGTAAAATAAAAATTAAAAACAATATTTTTATTTAAAAAAAAATAAAGGTTATTAAAATAGCTCGGTAATAAAAATACTTATATCGGTTAATTTCATAACATAAAGTTACATATTTCAATTATATAAAGCCGCTTTTTATCGAAAAAAAAGGTCTAATTACGTAAAACGAATTATATTTTAAATAAACGTCGTAAAACTAATAACGTTTTTGAAAAAGAGGAATATTTATTATATAAAAAGAATAAACAGTTTTAGCTCAAAAAAAGGTAACAGAAAATTCTAATTAACCAGCAACTGGAACAGGTTATCGTAAAAAGGTTAAAACTAAGAAACTAAAATATGGCGTCTACGGCAAGCCCGGATATAATACGCGTACTTCAAAAAAAGCTATAAAAATGTTTAGCAAAAAAATAAGGCATTTATTTTAAATTACACGATATATTATTATTAAAATTTATTATTACAAGGTGCCAAAAATCGCGCAGCTTACTTATCCGCGCAACTTACTTATCCGCGCAGCTTGCTTATCCGCGCAGCTTGCTTATCTAGTATGTTATATACATTTACGTATATTATAATTGTTAATAGCGGTATTAAAAAAATAACGAAATATAAGTGTTTTTGTAAAGTTAACGATTTATTAAAATATATTTTTAAAGCAAAAATCCGCTAGTTTAATATTAACCGTTTCAGATTTGTTACTATTATTATTATTATATTTAAAAGTTAACGTTAGAATTAAACGTATTTAAATTTCTATTAATTACTATATTTAAATTATTTAATATTAAACAGAAAACTTAACCTAATAAAGTACGTATTATTATTAAACTTATTATTTATACTTATAATATAAAAAGTTTTAAAAACATCCGTAATTATTAATTAAAAATTTTATAAAATAAAGCTATTTATCGCAAGTTATTAAAAAGGATATTAAATTTTATAACGACATCATGCTTTAAAAGGATTAAGCTTATATATATACTAAATTAAAATAATTTAATAATTTTATTAGCATCGTAATATTTACTATCGGCCTTATATTATGTATAAATATTCCAAATATTAATCGAAAAATATTAAAAAAGAATTTAAAAAACTTTCCGTTAAAGAATTTATAATCATAATTAATTACAAGATCTGTAATTATAGGTAATTAAATATAAATAACTATAAATAACTTATAATATTGGTACTATATTAAAGGTTTCATAAGTAAAAAACCCAGTTATTTATTACAAAAAAAAGCTGTAATTACGAAAAAAAGTTTAGACTATGTAAGCCAAAAACCGTACTGCTTTTGAAAATATAAACGTTATAATAAGATCGACGCAATCAACCTATATAATAAAACTACGATATATAATTTATTGCAAATAATCCTAAACAAAACGAATTAAATTTTAAATTTAAAGTTTTATTTTTCATTAATAAAAATAATATTTGTAAATTTTCAAAGTATATAGTCCCAAGCTATAAATCCGGTCGAAAAAACGGTCTTAATAACAGATGTTATTTAATAGTAAATATGTTCGTAAGCCTATTTTAATATATTAAGAAATAACGAAATTTTTAACTTAAAAAAATGTAATAACGTTATTACGGTTAAAGTTTATTATAATTTATATATAATTAATTATATTTATATATCCAAATTTCTAAATCCGAAAATATTTATATAAATATAAATAACCCCGGTTTATTAAAAAATATTAAATAAAATATCATAAAATCTTAGTAAAATAACGGACGAGCAAATTATTTTTATATAATATTTTCCGTCAAACGGAAACGAAATAAAATAAAGATCGATTTAGATTAAATCTAAATAATTTTTATTTAATTCATTTCCGAAAATGTTAAACGAATATAAAACTTTCCATTTAATTTAAAACGTAATATAATTAACTAAAATAATTTTAAAATTAATTAATAATAATATTAAATATTTTTAGAACGATACTTTTTACTAACAATATATGTAATTTATAAAATAGCCGTACTTTTTATTTTATTAAAGATATAAGCAGCTTTTTAATAGCGACAAATTACCTTTAATTAAAAATAATAACGGTATATATTTACACTTTAAACCGATATATATAATTATTCATTATTAATACGTAATACATTTAATAAATATCGAAAAAAATTATAAAGCTATAATAAGTCGTTTCCGGTTTTAATTAAAGTATATTATATAAAACTATTCAATTTATACTTATAAATAAATACTTAACGACAATTTAAAATTTTAAATATTAATTAAATAGAACGTACAATACAAGCGAGCAATCTATATAAACGAGCAAGCTAAATTCTTCAGGGTTTTAACCTTCTAATTTTAATTATAAACTTTTCTCGTTAATAATATAAAGCGTTTTATAAACTAAATTAAGATAAACTTAACAATTTAAAGGAATAAATATAATCCGAAATATATTTCTAAAAAGTTATATTTTATTTATAACGTCTTCAAATTTACTTTAAAAACCTAATATTACGGTCGCTACGCCCGAACCGATATTATCCTTAATTTACGAAATTTAACGCTAATCGAAAAGAAATTCGATTATCGCCGGCATCCTTGATTTAAGTACGTAAACGATTTTTATCCAGCTTTAATATGTTAAAAATATAACGAATTTATTACTTACTTAATATATCGCGATAAGTATTAAAGTAAAATAGGCGTCGAATAATATTAAACGGTAAAAAAGTTTATAATCCGTTTAAAGTAAAAAATCGTTTATTAAAAAGTATTATACGAAAATTCGAAATATTTCGTAAATAGTTCGACCTTATTTAAATTATACTTACGAAATGGGGTATCGTAAAAAAAATTTATAATTTCGAAGAAACCGACTTTTTAATACAACTTTTTATAATATTGGGCATAATTATTATAAATATTAAAAATCGTAAAAGGTTTAAATAAAAGTAATAGAAAAATCGGAAATAAGTTATAATTATATAAATTATTAATTTATAACATTAGGGTTTATTTTCATTTATTATTTTAGAAAAAATTTGTCTTAATTCCTATTATATTAAATATTAATTATTCCCCGATTAAAAATCCGGTATAAGTTATAATAATGAAATAACGAACAAATTAAATTTAAAATGGATTTAAGACTCCGATAAATATATACGAACACGTATAAAAAATTCGAAACATTTTTCCTTTTCGACGGTTAAGAAAATTATTATTCGATAAAATTCGAAAAGTATTGCGCAAATAACGGCATTATTACGTTTTGCATATTTGCTTATATTTTTCATCAGTTTGAACACTTTAACCTATTTTATTTTTCCGTATTAAAACGTATTTATATATTTCATATTTAAGATTTAATATAACGTTAATATATATATATTATTAAAAAAGTTCGGTCCCATAATACGTTTAAAGCCATTCTAACGTCCGATAACATTAAGTTTAATTTTATGAAAGATAAATTTGTTTATTTCGATCTTGATAAAATTCTTTTCGAATTAAGAAAGTTTTTTAATTATATTTACGTTAACCGTTTTTGTATTTGCTTTTATTGGTTTTATTCTTTTTTCACGCGTAAAGACCTTCGAAAATATTTATAAAGTAACGAAATAGAAACGTTATTTACAAAAAAAATTAAAAATTATTAAAGTAGTTCGTTGATAAAATTTATTAAATTGGTTACCTTTTTAATTTAAAGATTTGTAATAGTTTAAGATAAAATTACTTTTTTTGAATAAGAGGCCGGTTCAGTATATAAGATTAATTAGATTTTTAATAAATGCCGAAAGACGAAAAATAAACGTTTTTAAAAAAAAGAAATATTTATTATATAAAAAGGACAAACGTTTTCGGGCCAAAAAAAAGGTAATAGAACATGCAACCGATAACGGTTAAAAGTAATTATTATAAAAGGATTAAAACGAAGAAAAGAAAATATAACGTTTACGGTAAGCCCGAACATGGTATACGTACTTATAAAAAAACTGTAAATACGTTTAACGAAAAAAACCCTATAGATTTTAATTAATTCAAAATATTATATTAAATTAATTTAAGTTTATTGTTATAAGATGTCAAAAAACGGCTCGCTCGCTTATCTGGCTTGCTTGCTTATCTGATACGTTATTATATTTATTAATAAGTTATACTTTTTAATTTACAAATGTTAATTCATAACGCGAAGTGCTATTCTTTATATTTTATGCTCCAGTCTTTTCCTATCGAATTTGTAATGTTAGTTGTTTAAATCTTTATTATTTTGTTTAATAAAAGCTTAGAATATTTTAATTCGAGTTAATTATTGAAAGTTAAGGATTTATTTTCGGGAAAAATATATAATATAACTGATTTATTTTTAATATTAAAAAGTGTTTTTTTACTATATATATAACTATTTCGAAGTCGATTTCTATTTGAGTACTAATTTAAAATATTTAAAATTTCGGTTTTGTCCTAAATCTAGAACTTTTATATTTTATAATTCCAGTTATTTAGATAAAGACTTTTGCCATTTCGATTTGTTTTAATTAATTAGTTCAAGGTTTTTATTCAAATCTTCCGAAACTTATTATTTACTTTACCGGTTTTTTTAAAAATGATTTAAAAATTTATATTTTTACGGATGGTTAGTTTTTCTGGTAATCTGCAAATATTATTTACCGATTAATACTTTGCTTTAAAGATTATTAATATTTTACCTTACGGCTTTTAAAACAATATTTTGTAATATAAAAAAGGTATAAAGGGGCAGAAATTTTATTATTTAATAGTACGCTTTTGTTCGGTATCGTTAAACCCCTAATAAATTTCGGATTTCTTTCGCGTTACAATTTTATATTCATATGACGAAAATCGAATAACTGGAGTAATTACTACAATGTTCGCTATTAATATCTAATATATTCCGGTACTTAGAAATGTAGTTTTTATATATAATTATTTGGGCGATAATTAATTATTTATAAATAAGTAAAGTCTGAAAGGCTTAAGCCTTATTTTCCAAGCTAAGATAAAGATGTAGAAAAATTATTATAAGATATATTTCATCCGGGAAACATTATACTTTTTATTTTCGAAAACGGTAATTAATTGATAATTTATGCGATTAAAATAAACTCATACCTTAGTTTTATAAAGATTTATCTTGAAAGTTATTAATATATAATTATCGATAAGATTCGACCTTAATAAACTTTATACCTAGTAGCTAGTTCGGTAAAGTTAGATAATATAACTTAAAAATATTAAGCTATACGCGGTAAACCGTAAAAATAAGTTTTAAATGTAAACTTTAAAGGTAAATTTCAATAGTAAATCTTAATTACGTATAAAAGGCTGGCATTTTTCCGAACTCCTATCAATCTTACAGGTCGATTGTTTTTGCGGCACCTTTTCGAATTACGTAAAGTAATATATCACGTAATTTCGAATATATAATATCAGCAACCCGTAATTATAAATTTTTTATAAAGTTTATTTAATTAAAAGTATACAAATCCTATAAAATTACCGAACGAATAAAATTATAGACATAATTATCGACCGAAAGAATATTTTTTTAAAATAATCGATTTCGGGCTTGAATTTTCGAATAGGAGTTATTTTACGCAAATAACAGTAATAGATCTATATGAAAACGTATACCGAGAAACATAATGATTATAAAGAAATTATTAACGATATTAAAAAAAGAAAGTGATAAATTTTTAAAAATGTCGAACTTCGTATTTTAAAGCAATATACGAAAAACTACGAACGATAATTTAGCGGGCTATTCTGGATTACGAAAACTGTCCAAAACCTTAACAAGAATCGACGTAAATAAAAGCGAGATTTAGAAATCTAAAGTCGCTTTGGAATAAAACGCTGCAACAGAAATGAGTTTAGTAAAGCCTAGAAATTAAGGTTACAATTTATCACTTAATCCAATTATGTTTAGACCATTACGTGTTCTCTAAGGAGAAATTATTTATAATTACAAAGCTTTTTTTATTAAATATTTTAAAGATAACATTTTGATAATCTATATTATATAATATATTAACATCCCACATAAGCTCGCGAGCCAAACAAGCTCGCGAGCCGTTTTTTAGCACCTCGTAACAACAAATTCAAATAACTTAACAACAATATATCGCATTAATTTAAATTAATCGGATTTTTTTTCGCTAAACGTATTTACAACTTTTATATAAGTACGCGCATTATGTCCAAGCTTTCTATAAACGCCATATTTCCGTTCTTTAATTATAACCCTTTTACGATAACCTTTTCCAGCTATTATTAACTGCATTTTTTTACCACCCCTTTTTTTTTGGATCAAAAAAGCTTGTCCCTTTTATATAATAAATATTCCTTTTTTTTTAAAAACGTTTATTTTTGGTTTTATAACGTTTACTTAAAATATAATTCGTTTTGCATAATTAAATAACTTTTTCCCGAAAAAAAACATTTTCGTATAAAAACAATAAATTATTTTTAATTAAAAAATCAACCGATTTAACCTTTTTTTATTTTAACGAATTACCTTATTAATTTTTAATCTTTTTTTGCAAATAACGTTTTTATTTCGTTATTTCCTTAATATTTTTAAAGATTTTTGCAACCGGGGACCGAATAAAACCGACAAAGGTTAACGGGAAAACGGTCGGCGTAAACATAATTAAAGGAACCTTTAATTCGGAAAAAACGGTATTAAGATTAAATAAAACAAACCCAGCTTTTACGAATCCAGATTTAATGTTATCGGACGTTATAGCAACTTAAAACGCGTCGTAAAAGCCGGCGAAAAAATCTTTTTTAATAATATAAGTATAATAACGTCGTATTAAATTTTCGATATACTGCAAATAAATACGTTTCAAAACAAAAAAAAAACAAAATATATTAAATAATTAAAACTGATACGAAAAATACGCGGGTATATAAAACGTAATAATATTATTATTAACGTAATATTTTTTAAATTTTATCGAATAATAATTTTCGTAACTGTTAAAAATAAAAAAACGTTTTAAATTTTTCGTACGTATCCAAATTTACTTATTAAAATATTAAATTTATTCGAAACTTAATTTATTTATTATCCAACTATTATTATTTAATACAATTTTTTAATTAGTTACTGGTAATAAGTTATTACGGTATTAAAATTTAAAATAATTTTTCCCTGTTATAATAATAAATAACGGTATAACCTAACTTTAAAAATTAATAATTTAAATAATTATAATTTATTTTTTATTTCTTTATTACGTTTATCTAAATTTTTTACATATTTCGGTATTAATAATTACCATACCCGTTACCATAAAAAGCCTTATTAAAAATCTAATTTCGTTAAAGTTATAAATATCCTTTTTTGCAATACCGTATTTTGCGATTATAACCCGAACAAATTTAAACTATTTGCAAAACGTTTTTGGATTTTCGTATAAAACCCGTTAATAATCGATTTTCCGATTTAAATACGTTTAAAACTTTTTTTGCCGTTTAATAAAGTTCGACGCCCAGTTAATTTTAACGCGTTTTATAACGCGTTAAACTAATAATATATTAACTATATCTTTAATCTATTAAAGTCGGATAAAAAACGTTCGCGTATTTAAGTTAAGGACCTTTTTAATAATAAATTTTTTTTCGGTCGGCGTTAATTTTCGCAATTAGGAAATAATATCGGCTTAGGCGTATCGACCGTAATATTAAGCTTTTAAAGTAAAGTCGGGGATATTATATATAAAATATAACTTTTTAAAACTTAACTTCTAATTTTATCTTTTAACCTAAATGGCTAAGTTTATCCTAGATTCTTTTGTAAAACGTTCTATATTATTAGTGTTAAGAAATTAACAATTGAAATTAAGGAGTTAAAATATTAACAAAAACGGCTCGCGAGCTTATTTGGCTCGCGAGCTTATCTGGAACGTTACGGTTTTATACTTTTAATCGAAATTATAAGACTAGAATATTTTTAACATTATTTATACTATTTGAATTATCATCGATTATAAGCGTTTAAAAACGTTAGGTTTCCCAGATTATACAGGCTTTTAAAAAATAACTAACGGTTAAATTTAAAATATAGAAAATATTTACTTTATAATTTTAAAAACGTATTATTTAATAATTTTTTTTCGTTAATATTATTATTATATTCTCTTATACTAAAAGAAACGAATAAAGTTAAATACTATCATATTATTGCGGTTAAATTTAGTGGATACGAGAATTAAAAATGAATAATATATATAAAAACGTTTTTTATTAACGTATTATATAAGGCGACTTCGGACTGGCTTGTTCCACTTTTATCTACGTCGATTCTTGTCGAGGTTCTGGGCGGTTTTCGTAATCCGGAGCAGCCGGGCAAATTATCGTTCGTAGTTCTCTTTGCATTGTTCTAAAATTTAAACTTCGAAATCTTTAAGCTTATTACTACCTTCCTTTTTTAGTTTCGCCAATAATACCTTTATAATCGTTATACTTTCCGGTATATACTTTTGCAAGAATCGATTACCGTTATTTTCGTAAATTAAATCGTATCCGAAAATTAAAACCCGAAATCGATCGTATTAAAAAAGACTTTTAAATCGAAAATAATATCGATAATTTTAATTCGTACGGTAATTTTGTAATATTTTTCTACTGTTAATAAAATAGTTTTTGTCGTAATTTTACGGTTTTATATTATTAATATTACGTATTTAAACTTATGCGGCATAATATTTTAAGTAACTTGAAAAATTATAAAAACGATCAAACCGTAAAACTGGCGAAAATTCGAATAAATGCTAACCTTTTATGTATAATTAAGGTTTACCGTTAAAGTTTGCTTTTAAGGTTTACTTTTAAAGCTTATTTTTAAAGTTCACCGCGTAAAACCTAATACTTTTTAAATTATATTAACTTTGTCGAACCCGTAAAGTTAGTAGGTATAAAGTTTATTAGAGTTAAAGTTTTTCGGTACTTACGTATTAATCGGCTTTAAAATAAAGCTTTATAGAATTAAGGTATTAATTTATTTTATTTATGAAATTATTAATTAATTATCGTATGCGAAAATATTAGATATAATATTTATCGTACAAATTATATCAGATAATAAAATTTTATAAATTTGGTTTAACCCGGAATATAAGGCTTAAATACATTCGGCCTTGCATTAACGTACTCTATAAGCGAACAGAATATATACGTAAAGCGAATAAACTTCGCCACGTTTTAATTATTTGAATTTAAATATTGAATTTTTAATATTAATGATATAAAACGGTTTATAAAAGGAATGAAAATAGAATTCAACGGTTTAAGTTGAAAGGTTAACGCAGGAATTTAGTTATACGATATTAAATTTTATATATTAAGCTTTCTATATTACGTTGTAAAGACGATATAATATTAAATGCGTCCGAGCCGATATTAATTTTGATTTGCGCAGAATAACGTCGACCAAAAGAATTAGATTATCGAACGAATTTTTGATTGAGATGTACGAGCGTTTTTTGTCCGGTTTTAGTATATTAAAGATATAGTGAATTTATTGTTTGTTTAATGCGTTACGATATGTGTTAGGATTACTTGGATATCTAACTTTGTTAGATGGTAAAAAGAATTTGAACCGCGTTTAAAGTAAATAATAGATTATTAAAAGGTTTTATACGGAAATTTAAAGGTATTTTATAGCTAGTTTAAATCTGTTCGGGTTATAATTTTAAAATATAATAATATAAGCAAAGATATTTATAATTTCGGCAAAACTAGGCTTTTAATAGCGGTTTTTATAATAGCTGGTATAGTGATTATTAATGTTAAAAAGCGTAAAAACTTTATATAAGCTAGGAGAAAATATCGGGAATGATTTATAATAATATAAATTATTAGTTTTTCAAGCTAAGCTTTACCTTTATTTATTATCCTTATTTGAAGAATAATCTCCCTCTTTACTAGGTCGACGATAATTTATTTCTATGCGATTAGAAGGTTATTATTAACGAAAAGAGCTGGGTAATAAAGGCGTTAGATTTGAAGTAAATTATATATTGCGATAAATATATTAAAATACGTATTAAAAGTTCGAAACGTTTTTCTTATTTTTTTCGGTTAATACGAAAGTTATTATTTAATTAAATTTAAAAATTATTATAAAATTAACGATTTTATTTTATTTTGTTTACTGATTTATTCTGTTTACTCTTTTTTAACCTTTTAACGTATTTTATTTTTTCGTATTAAAACACGTTTATTTTATATATATCGTAAATGTTATATAAGGTTAGGTTTATTTTTATTACTTAACAAGATTTTATCGGCGGTTTTTATAACGCATTTAAAGTTATTATAACGACCGATAATATTAAATCTAAATTTAAAAACGAGGTTTATTTTATTTAATTTTAATTACGTTCTTTCCAAATTAAAGGTTTTAGTTATATTTATACTGATCTTTTATTTACTTACTTTTATTAATTTCGTTATTTTTTATTTACGAAAACTTTTAAAATGTTATTAAAACGATTCGACGAAAATATTAGTTGTAAAAAGAATCAAAAATAACTAAGGTAAATCGACGACAAAAATATTTAAATGTGTTAATTTTGAACATAAGATAATTTAATATTTTTATATGAAAACGCGGCTTTTCGGCCGAAAAACAGATATTTTTAGAAAACGAATTACGTTTTTAATAAACATCGGGAAATTAAAAATATATGTCTCTAAAAAAAATTTATTATAAAACAGGTAACAGCTTATATAACTAACAACAGAATTGATAATAAATAATCGTAATTAGGAAAGACTAAGAATATGTTATGGTATTAACGTTACGGCTTAGCTAAGCAGCTATAACGATATATAGATACAGGCGTTCCGCGCTTTTAAGATAGTTTTCTTTTTTTTCGTGCAATAATAAAATATTTTACCTAGCCCCTAAAGATAATTAACGCCGTAATAGTTTGTTACACCTTTAAAAACAAACTTAGTGGCTCATTACTATCTTGCCTTAGCTTAAACTCTAAAAAACCTTAGGTCTGCCGTTAATATGTCGTATTTTTATTATAGTTTCATTAAATATATTAGCCACCGAAAAAGGTATTATAGATACTAATAATCGAGTTTCTAAATGAGCGTAAAGTAATAATATAGCGTTATTATTGCGATTTATAAATTCTTAAGAATTTTTTTAAAGATTTCTTTATTTAGTTGCTATTACGGCTTATTTTATATACGATTTTATATCATTAAGTAAACTTTTTAAAGTTAATAAATAATTTTAACCCGTTTTTAAAAACATTTTTATTATTTTCGAAAATAATTATATACCTTTATAACGCAAATAATATTAATTATAAAAATATATTATAACCGTAAAATAATTGTTTTATAAAAGTTATCAATTTCGTAAACGACTATTTATTACGAAACGGTTGTTATAATAAGCAAAATAAATTATAACCAAAAACGCGCAATTATAAAAGTATCGGGTAATCGTAAAACGTTTATTTCGGTTAGCTTTATTTCTTTATAATGCGTTAATAACGTTTGTTAATACCTTAACGGAATTATCGGATATTAATTTCAATAATTTTGTATATCGTTATTATAACGCCGACGGCCTGTAACCGTTTCTAACTTGTTTATTAATAACTTTGTAATAACTTTATCCGAATTAAACTTTATTAATATTTTAACTTTTTTTCGATATACCGGAAAATTAACACTTACGTAGTTCGGAGCCGCCGGTTTTTAAAAGCGACGTTAAAAACTTAATAATCCGCTAAAAGAAAAGTATATTAATTAACTTTTTTTAATACGTTTAAAGTTTGCTATTAATTAAGGCGTTCATTTATGATATACGGATTGTATTATATATATTATTTAACGATTTCAAAATAACGTTTATTCGTATTTGCGTAATAAGGTCTATAACGTAATAATATATTTTATAAGCCTTAAAACTGAGGCGTATAATAAACGCAACGTGAAAAATATATTATCATTTTTAAATTAGGTTTATATTATCGTCGATATACTGGTATAAGTTTATAAAAATTTTTAAGTTTTAAAATAAGAATTAACGGAGTTTGCTAATTTTATTAACATTTTCGTATATTTAATTAACTAAAGCCGGCAGCCGCCGGCTTTACGTGTTATTGTATTATAATAGAAAATTAACGAGATTTTATAAAAAAAGTTTATTGCGTAAATATACCGTTTAACTTCCGAAAATAACGCGGTATAAATATATTTACTTAAAAACCTTTTTAATAATATAACGGACCGGACTTTTTGTAAACGTATATCTAAAATCTTTAATAATGATATATTGACGTTATAAAGATTTACAAACGGTTCAGAAACGTTAAAATACAAATTTATATAATTAAACGGCATAATTATTAAAGGTAACGTATTTTACGGATCTTTAAGCGAAAGAAAAGTAATATCGACGTATGTTAAATCTTTATATATATAACGGGAAAAAAGTGCATTATTTTTTTATCTATTTAAATTATCGGCCGCAACCTTTTAATACGGGCCTGCCGTTTACGGTATTGTTACCTGATATCGATAATTCGTAATAAAGGAAAAATTAATTCTTAAACTAAATTATAATTAAAGGCTTTTTTCGAATTATTAAAATAATAATAAACCCGATTTATATATACGTTTTGTAAGTTTTCATATATTTTTTATTATTTTCGTTTCAATTATAATTTTTAAATAACGATATATTACCGGCGCAGTTTATAATAAATTACGCTTATTTGGTGATAAAATCTATTAATAATAATGGTACGCATTAATATAAACTTTTTTTTTATTTTACCCTTTAACCTTATTAACTTAAATTAACGGATAATATTATAACCGGCTTCGTAAATTTTATATATACGTTTTGATTTTATATAAATTCCGTTATAAAAAAGATTATTTTAAAGCGTTAACTTTTAAACGGCCTTATTATTATTTTCGAATTGCCTTAATTGTGTAAATATAATCCGTCAATCGATTGGTCCGTAGGTATAATATATATCAACTCTAAAACGATATTAAAATTTCCGTTATTATTAGCCTTAATAAACTTGCTTTTTACTTTTACCGTTTTTTTTTTATATCTAATATTTTAATATACCGATTAAGATGCGTTCTTTTTATGTTATTAATTTTTTAACATTTTACCGCTTTAAAACCGTTATAATTAATTTTATACCTTTAGTTAAAATTTTCCCTTTATAAACATTTTGCGGAATATTACCGCCTTTTTATTATAACGTGCCACACCAGTAAGCGCAACATATTAATAAGCGCAACACTTTTTTAGCTATCCCAACTACCTATCTTCAATCGTCTATTCTTTAACGTTAATATTATAGAACGCTTTATAAAAAGAGCGAAAATAAACTTAGCCATTTAAGCTAAAAAACGAAAGCCAAAATTTAATTATAAAAAGCTTGATTTTATTTATAAAGTTTTATTTTCTACCTTAATATAACGTTTTATCCGTAAACGTATCCGAACCGATATTAAATTTTTTTTTTTACAAAAACTAACGTTAACTAAAAGAAAATTAATTATCGACCGAATTTTTAACCTAAATACGTAAAGGTTTTTTATCCGGGTTTAATATATTAAAAAAATAACGAATTTGTTATTTACTAAACGTATTATAAAACGTGGAAAAATTAATTAAATATTAACATTTTTTAAACGGTAAAATAAATTTAAAATATATTTAAATCAGAAAATTAATTCATAACGGATTTATCCGAAAATCCAGAAATATTTCGAAAATAATTCGAACTTATTCAGGTTATTATTGTAAAATACGTTATCGTAAAAAAAGATATTTATATTTTTAAAGAAATTAAATTTTTAATAAAAATCGTTATAATAACGCGCATAATAATTATGAATACCGAAAAACGTAAATTATTTAGATAAACGTAATAGAAAATAAAAAATGAATTATAATTATTTAAGTTTTTATTTTTTAAAATTAAATTATAGCGTTAATTATTATTATAATAACGAAAAATTATTTAAAGTTTTAATAACGTAATACCTTATTATTAATAATTAAATAATAAATAAATTGAGTTTAAAATAAATTCAATATTTTAATAAATATATTTAAACGTATACGAAAATTCGAAAGGGTTTTTTTATTTTTAACGGCTATAAAAGTTATTACTTAATAGAATTCGAAAAATATTACGTAAATTACGATATTATTACATTTTACATACTGACGTACTTTCGTATCGGTTTTAATTTTTTAACCTATCTTAAAATTTTGTTTTAAAACGCATTTATTCGTAATATATCGAAAACCTAATATAACGCCATCATATTTATATTACCAAAAAAAAAAATTTTGCTGGCTTTTATAATACGTTTCAAATTACCGTAACTTTCGAAAGTATTAAATTTAAATTCGTAACAGTTAATCTTATTTTATTTAATTTTAATAACTTTGTTTTTAAATTAAAGGGGTTTTTAATTATATTTACGCCGGCCGTATTTTCGTTAACCTTTGCCGGTTTTATTTGTTTCCTACCCGTAAAAATCTTTAAAAATATTGAAAAAATAACAAAATAAAAACGTTATTTATAAAAAAAATTTAAAATTTATTAAGGGAACTTATTAATAAAAATAATTAAATCGGTTAATTTTTTAATTAAAAGTAACTTATTATTTTTATACGAAAATATTTTTTTACTGAAAAAAGTTACTTAATTACGCAAAACGAATTATTAAATTGGGACGGGGAGATTCGGTCCTGATCAGTGCATAGTCGAAGAGCGTGTTACGAGTGAGCCCAGGGTTCAAGAGAAAATGAAGGCAACGCAAACTGTATTCTGGTGTTGAGACCAGTGTAAAGCAAAGCTATGAATGATGAGTGGTGATGTTCTCGGAGTTGCGCCCGGCGAAAAGAACCGCTAGAAATACATAGTAGTGCTGACTAATCGATCAGTCAGGCCATGTGTCCGACTCTACACCCTGCTCCATTTCATTATATTTTAAATAAACGTTTTAAATTAAAAATAAATCTTTTTTTAAAAAAGGAAACATTTTTTATTTAAAAAGAATAAATTCTTTTAGTTTAAAAAGAAAGGGGTAATAAAAAATGTAACTAATAGCAGTTAAAAAAGATTATTACAAAAGGGTTAAAGTTAAAAAACGGAAATATAACGTTTATAGCAAGCCTGGATATAATACGCGTATTTGCGTAAAAGTTATAAATACGTTTAGTAAAAAAGAATCCGATTAATTTAAATTAATGTAATATATTATTATTAAATTATTTAAATTTGTTATTACAAAGTACCAAAACGTGTTGCGCTTATCAGTACGTTGCGCTTAGTGGTGTAAGACGTTGACCGTTTTGCGTTAATAAAATTACGTCGTTAATACTTAATACGGTTTTTCCCTGCATTTTTATATAAAACGATAATATCGATTCGGATATTATATTTTTTAAGTTACGGGCTTTTTATAATTAAATAACCGAAATACTTTAATTACGCCGTATAATCGAAAAGGATATATAAATATATCTTGATAATAGATTATCCGTAACGATAACCGAGATTTAAAAAAGCTATTACTTAAATATTATAATTTAACGAAAATGCTTAAATTTCGTAACGTTAACGCCTTATTACCGTAGCAACTTTTCGACTATAAAATCGAATTATTTACGGGCTAAACGTCATTATATAATCGGACGCAGGCCATATTCCCGTATAAATTGCTTGCGGTACGGAAGTATATTGATAATCAGTTAAAAAAAAGCATTCTTTATTTTAGTAATTTTTTTGCAATAATCCTTATTTTATTTGTTAAAAAACCGGGGAGCGGTATACGCATTTACGTAAATTACCGAGGCCTTAATAACGTTACGGTAAAAGATTATTACTGAACTTTTTTAATCCGTAAAACCTTAAACGTTTTTTACGCGGTACGGATTTAAATTAAATTGAATATTCTTACGGCTTTTAATTATTTACGTATCGTTTTAGAAAAATAAATAAAAAACGGCTTTTATAACTCGATTTGATTTATTTTAATACTTAATAACAAACTTCGGCATATTTAACGTTTCGAACTTTTTGTAATACTGTATTAATTATATCTTTTTAATTTTTTGAATAAATATATTACGGTTTACCTTAACGATATCTTAATATATAATAAAAATGAAAAAAAGTACAAAAATGATATACGCAAAATATTATATCGCTTCGTTAACGTAAGACTAACGGTAAATATCCGAAAATGTACGTTTAACTTTACGAAAATATAATATTTAAGTTTAATAATATTTATTAACAGTATTGCTATAAATGTTAATATAATAAAGATTATTTAAAAATAAAAATGTTTTAAAACGTTATGGAAATTAAAACGTTTTTTTGGTTTCGTAAATTTTTACCGTTGGTTTATAAAAGGTTTTTCGTTAATCGTTACATCCTTTACTGCTTTAATAAAAAAGGTTAAATAAATTGGCTTACTTATAAATAACGTAAAGGTGGCGTTTTAGTAGTTAAAAGATGCCTTTTTGACGGCTTTAATATTATTTTATTATATTTTTTAAGGCCGAATAAATTTAAAAATTAGCACCTTTAATTAAGTCTCGGAAGAAGTTCTTTTAGAATATAATATATAAGGTATTTTGCGGCCGGTTACCTTTTTTTCGGTTAAATATAATTTTGAAGAATATAATTATAAGATTTTCGATAAAAAGTTTTTAATTATTATTGAAACATTGGAGAAATAACGACCGAAATTATAAGAAATTAAAGAATTTTTAAAAGTTACTATTAAATATAAAACCTATAATATTTTTCATTTAGGTAGGTTTGAAATTAATGCTAAGTTTATTAATTTAAATCTTTTAACGACTTTTAATTTTAAATAATTAATAAGTTAAAAACGAAGGTTATGATTTTAAACGTTCTATTTCGTTAACCCGGCGCGTAGCCGACGGACTGTAATAATATAGTTAACGATAAGGTAGCTTACTAATACCAAAGGATATTTTTATTCGATCGATAAGTAGCGTTTTTAAAAACGTACATTATTAATATAAATTAATTAATAAACGGATAAATAAATAATATTTATAAGTTATTAACGTCAAGTAACGATATTTTAATAACGTTAACGAATTTAAATTATAAAGGTTTTAACTAAAGTATTCGTAAAACGTTTAAAGCCGTAAGAGTTAACTATAAAGCCGTATAAAAGCGTATTTACGTTCGAAATAAATTATTTATATTTAATAATAACGTTTTTAAACTTTACATAATTTACCGTAATTATAATACGGCGTTTACGAATTATTTTAAACGTTTTAAAACGTATCACTTATTATAGTAAAATTAATGTTAATTATATTTATTCCGGAACGTATTTACGTTTATGCAAAATTATTATTTTTACCGTTATATTAAAACGTTTAAAACGTTACTAATAAGTTTTTTTAATTCCCTACCGGTACCGTTTCGCCCGTAAAACGATATATCGGTAGATTACGTCGGCTTTTTTTTTTGTAAAAAGTTCGGATATATTTATAAATGTCGGCAGTTGTGGTGATTTGTTGAAAGGACGTTGAAAGGGTTCAAAGGGCTTTGATATGTGGCCCTAGGATTGCAAGGACAAAGGAGCTGAAGCCTA
>QJOA01000744.1:0-30053 GCA_004155915.1 Monosporascus sp. CRB-9-2 | reverse complement strand
AGTTTACGGATATAAAACGTTTCCGTAACGATATTTTATACCGGTAAATTCGTTTAATTTAATTAAAAATTAAAAAATAAATTATTTTACGTTATTATTAATCCAGGTTACGGACATTTTAAAAAAACGATATAAATATTGATAATATGAGTTAATTAAGGTTTTGACGATATTAATCTTTTTATTTAATAAAATTATTATAATTTTATTAAGTTTATCGAAAAACCTTTATATATAATCATAACCGTAACGGTTTTTTAACATATCCTTTCCGTTAACGGCAACGTAATTTAAAATATTATTCGAAATAAAAAAAAAATAAAAAAATTCCGGGGTTTTATTTTAAGGTATTTTGTTTCGACGGTAATTATAATAATTCCGAATATATTATCGGATATTTTATTTAAACCGGGACCAAATATATTTCCGTATTAACATTTTAATTACTTTATTTTAACCAGGATACGTAAATATTTTAAATACGTAAATTCTATAAATAAATACGGTACGAAAAAAAATGCGGCCGTTAATTATTTTTTCGGGTATTATTATTTTATTATTTTTTTGCTTAAATTTTACGTTTCGTTTTTATAACGAATAAGGTTTATTAAATTAGCACTTTACGGAATATTTTCGATTCGTACCTTAATTAGTATTTCGTTAATAGTAACGATAAAAAAGTTTAATCGTTTTAACGGAATTAAAATTTTTTTTTTTTTTTCTTTTTTTTGGGGCTTTAATTATAAATAAATCCATTATTTTTCGTAATAAAGTATTTACGGCAATATTTTCTTTACCAGGTTAATATTAAAACGTAATATCGAAGTAAAAAAAAAAAATCAACTTATCGAATTTAACGCGTAAAAAAAAACGTATTTATTCGTAAAATATAATAAAGCTTGGTAATTAATAACGATAAAAATTTTTTGTTTTTAGAATTTAAAATAATAATGTTCGAAAGTTTGGATTATAACGAATAACTTTCGGTTTTAAATAAAATACGCCTTTTTTATTAAAGTTATAATTTTCGAAAAATATTTTATAAATTTTTATTCGTTATCTTTTTATTATTACAAAATAATACTTTTAATTATGTTACGAGATACGTTTATCTTTATTTTAGTCGGTTAGCTAAGTCGAAAAAAGGTAAAAACTGGAATTTTATAAATAAGCCGTTTTATTTTTTTGAAAATCCGTTATTGCTCGAATTTTATTACCAAAGAAATATTTTTTTTAATAAGCGGTTTAATAATTCGGTTATGCTATTTTTATAATAGTAAAATATTCGTACGTAATTATAAAATTTTATAAATAAAAGAATTGCAGTACGGTTATTAAAGTTTTTAAACTTTTATTTTTAAATTATCTTAATTTTAGCTAAATCGATAAAAATACCTATATTTGCTTTTAGAATAATACCGAAATAATTTGTTTTTTTAAAGGTTAACTTTATATAATTAGTAAATAATTTTTTCGTAATATTTTTAATGTTTTTTTTAAAGCCGAAATAAATTAATACGTTATTAACGTAAACGTTTACGTAATAATCGAAAAGTTTATATAATTCAATATTAATAAATAATTATTATTAAATAAAATTTATTTTAAATTCCAATAAAAATACTTTTCATTAAAACGTTTTTTAACGGGTTTTAAATATTATTAAATACTTTAATTTAATAACGATACGAAATTTATAAAACGCTTAAATAATATCGATTTTTATAAAACGTTTAACGTTTCGGTAATTAAATATAATACCGTTAAATAAAAGGGTTAAAATAAAGCGATTTTTTAAATATTAATTTTTTTAACGGTAATCGATATAAAACCGGCGTTCCGATAAATAAAGTTTTAAGGTAAACAAAATTAAGGCGACGTTTGTTTATATATATAATTCGATAAAGTTTATTTTTAATAAATTATTTATTACTTTGTTTTTAACGGAAAATATTAAATAAACGTCCGGTAAATAAGGGGTCCAAAAGCGGGTATCGGCCGGTCGAGTTCCAAAATCACGTTATGGCCAGGTCGGAAATTTGGAAAAATGTTAGCTTTTTTTTTCGAAAAAAATCTTCCCAAATAAGCGAAAAGTTTTGGTAAAAGTTTCCGGACTTATTTTACGTATTCCGGATCCTTATTTTCGAAAAAAGGGATTTTTTAGCCGTTATATATCTTTTATTTTTATAAAACGGTTAACGTTATAACGTTCGATATTTTATTTTTAAAAGAAATAATTTTTTAAAGTAACGGAACTTTGTTTTATCGTTCCGTATAAAGGTTAATTTTTAATTTATTCGTTAATAAGGCGATAATTATATTATCTTTAACGATTTTTATTACGGAAATAGTTAATTTAGTATTATATATATCTAGTAAATCTTTTTTATTTAATATATTTAACGAAATAGCAGGTACGGGTACGGGTATTAACGTAAGGTTATTTTCGGGTTTTTTTATAAACGTCGGAAAATTTGATATTACTTATCGGCTTTTTTTATAAAGCGGTTACGTCGGTTAACGTCTTTTTAAACCTTAAGGTCGACGTACCCGTCCAGCAAATATTAAGCTGGAGGTTCAATTATTAATAAGAATTTGGCCAAAGCTAAAAAATCGTTAAATTAAATAATATTTTTATTTTTATAATTTAATAATAAATTATATTTTTTTACTGAATTAAAACCGATAAAATATTATATTTAATATTTATAATCTAAAAAATTTAATCGGAAAAATGTTAATAGTTAATTTTAAATATTATAATTATTTAAACTTTTATTTAGTTAACGGGTTATTTCCGGTAATTTTATAACCAAATTAATTTTTTTAACCGGATAATATAAATTTATAATTTTTTTTTCGTTTATTTAATAAAAAAAAGGTTAACGAAAAATTAAGTTTATATTTCGGCATTATAAAAAACGGTAATACGTAAGTTAATTTTATTTATTTAAATTTGCGTGATTTTAATAAAAGCTTTATATTTTTTAAGGTTATTTATTTTCGTTATTATTAGTATAAAAAGAGTTATCGAAAAGTTTTCCGACAATTTTATTTTTTTCCAATTTGTTAAAATTAAACGAATTTTTTATTATTTTTATTATAACGACTTTTTTTTATTAAGGTAATTATTAACTTTATATCCCGTTTTGTTACAATTAAAGTACGTATTAACTTTTTAAATTTTTTTTTTAACCTTCGATAAAAGCTTGCCGGTATTACCCGAAATTTTCGATTTCCCGGAATTATTATTTAAGCAAAGTTTCTTATTTTTATTTTTCGATTCGTTAAAATCGTATAATCGGAATTTACGTTTTTGTCAACGTTTTTTATAAGCAAGCTAATTATTATAAGCAGTTATAATAACGCGGTTATAAAATTTTTCGTAAATAACGTTAAAATTATAACTATCTTTAAAAAGATATAAATCGAAATTTAAAAAAATATATTTTTATAAAACTTGTTTTTATTTATTTTTGGTAATTTTAACTTTTTAAACAAAAACGTTAAATTCGGAAATAAAATCGTAAATATTTTAATTTTTGCCGAATTTAAAAATAAAAGTACAAAAAGTTTCTTTAATAACGAAAGCTTAATTTGGGTCGTAATACGATAATTCCAGCATTTAAATTATTTTAATTACGTAAAAAAAAGTTATATAATCGATCGGTAACGAATTTTAATTACTTATTCGGCTTTTTTAAAAAAAAAGTTTATTAAATAAATTATACAATTTTTTTCGTTTCGAAAAATCGGTTTATTTATTTCGAATTTATTTATAATCTTACGGATTTAAACGTTAAATTTGGTTTTGTTATCGTTAAATTTATTTAGGTTATTAACGTAAAATTTTTCTTTTTAGTTATAATTAAAATTTGCGTTATTATTTTCCGCAAATTTACGGAAAGCGGGCCATATTGCCATATTAATAAGGTAAAACGTGCTAATATTACCGAAAACGTTATTAATTATGTTTTTTCGATAAAGGCGGTCGGCGTCGTTGGAAGGAATAGAGAAATGATGGCTTTGTTTGGTTTAAAAACGAGCGATTTTGTTGCGGAATTTTTGAAGTTCTTCCTGATATCCTGGTTATCGTTAACCATTTTGTCGATCAGCTGCTTATTGGGGTTGGTTTTTGAATAGTTATGGTCTTGGTTTTGATTTAATAAATCTTTTGTTTTTACGGATTCGGTTTCGTTTTGCGATATGTCGTTTTTGCCCTTTTTTTTAAAAGGCATTTCGTTTTCTGCATTTTTAATTTTACCTTTAATTAATTTAAATCGCTTTAAACGTTAACTAATTAATAAGTAATCCTTTTTAATAAATATTTAGTTTTGATGCTGGTTAATTTGGGTCTTGGTTTTAGGTCTGGGTTAGGACGCGTTATTTTTCGTTATTACGTATCGACGTAAAAAAAATTTGGTACTTTATTTATTAATCGCTAGGTTAACAAGGAAAGGAAAAAGTTTAAAATAATATTACGGCCAGGGAAATATAACATAGTAATTAATTTATTGGCGTTATAAATAAAGATTTTAAACTAAAAGAAAGAAAGAAAAAAAGGTAAAGTCGTAAAGTGCGTGAAAATTTATAAATATCCCCACTCTTTGTATAGCAGGTGGCTAGTTTATGTGGTAGCTGTCGGCCCCATGTGATGGTTGCCAGCCTTACGGTTTGATCCTGGTGTCTGCCGTTATAAAAACTGTATTATATTTAAAAATATAAAAATTATAATAAAAATCGATATAATTAATTTAAAAACAAAACCATACGTAATTTATTACGAATAATTTTAGTTAAAACGAAACAATTATCGAATTTTATTTTTATTTTTCGGTTAATTAAAATAATATTTGTAATTTTTTAAAATAGAATAATTGTAACTTAAGGATTCGGACGAAAATAAGGCCTTAATGGTATACTTTATTTAACGGTAAATATATTTATAAAAAATAAAGTTATTATATTAAAAAAAACCCGTAATAATCTTATTCCGGTTAAGTTTTATTATGCTTTATACATTTTTGATTTTATTTATATATTTAAACCTTTAAATTCGAAAATATATATAAACAAATAATTAAAAGCCGGTTTGTTAAAAAGATTTATTTAGAAAATAATAAAATTCTGGTATAAACGATAAACGAACGAATTATTTTTTATATAATCTTTTTTGCTAGGCGGTAACGAAATAAAAGAAATATTCCAATTTATAGTATTTTAAAAAAGGGAATAAGAATGTAATATATTTGGGCTTTAATTAATAAACTTTTTAAAATTTAAAAATAGTAAAAAACTTTTAATTAAAATTAAAATAATACTAATAATAAACTATAATATAAAAATTTATATAAATATAATTATAATTATAAATAATATTAAGTTATTAAATTATTATAAATTTTCGTTTTTTTTAAAAAAGTAAATACAAAAAAAGAAACTTATTTTCTGAAATTAATATTTAGGCCTTGCAGGCTCGTTACGGGAATTTGGGATTTGATTGGTTAATTGTTAACGTTGTGGAGCGGTACTTGACTGACTTTGAAAAAGAGCCAGCGAGGCCTAAGCTAGCTGAGGTAACGTATATTGTTAGCTAGCTGGGGGGTGCGTAACGCACCCCATAAACGGAAAGGTTACCTACTGATCGGCATATATATATTCCGTGACTAGACTACTAAAAAGCTGAACGTGTCCTATAACATACGCAGTTAACCTAATATAACAACATAATTAATATTTCTTATATTTAACGATTAAAAATCCTATTCGTTTAATTAACGTTATATATTAATTAATCAGCTATTACTAAAATAATATAAGCTATACATTAATAATAATTATTTATATATTTCATTAACTATAATAACAACCGTATTATCGACGTCCTTTATTATTTATAAAGGAATTAAAAATTAAAATTATTTTAAAGGAAAATTCTAGTTTAAAGCATACGTTTTTAAGATCTGGAATTCTATCGATTTTAATTAATTACGTTCGTAACTTATTAAACTTATAAAACCCGATATAACTTTAAACTTAAAGAAACGAATTTATTTTTCGATACGAATTAATATCTTATTTTTTATAAAAATTATCAAAAAAGTTAATTTAATAAGTTAACTAACAAATATAATTAAAATAACGACCAAAAATAAACAAACTTAGAACCAGAAATATATAATATATATCTATAAAAATCGGAAATACGATACTTTTTATAAAAATATTAATAATTTAATGGAATAAGTTTTAAAATTCATATCCTTAACAATTAAATAAATAAAACTTTTCTTAAAAAAGAATTTACGAAAACAATACGCTATATTAACTAAATTTGGTAAAATATACGACGATAGGTTTATAATTAATACCTAACGGAAATATTACGAAATATTAAAATAAATTTCGAAAGTTATTGAAACATTAAATAAATAAATCGGAAAATAATAAGAAATTATAGTTATAAAGTAACGATATAAAGTTCCAAAAACAAATACGATAATTGGATAAATTAATAACTTATGCATAACCGTAATTTCCTTTATAAGATCCTAGAAAACCCTTTTTTAAATAATAAAAAAGGCCTAAATTAAAAATAATACGATTAATTATTAAAAGGCGGCTGCTAACCTTTTAAATTATTAAACCTAAAATTATTAACTATTTATATTACGAAAGGTTAAAAAAAGGTTTCCAACGTTTTACGGAATTCCCGCGGATTTATTTAAATAAAATAATTTTAATTAAAATAATTCTAAATTTATTAACATTTAACCGCGTAATAAAACCTTTAAATAAAAGTTAAAACAAAATAACCGTAAAAACTTAGATTTAAATCGAAATACTAATAAACGAAAACGTTAAAAATTAGACGTATAAAGTATTTATTATAAAGCATACTTAAATACCTTGTATAAATTAACTTAATATTATTATATATATTTTAATAAAACCCTAGCAAAATTTAAATCTAATAAAATAATAAAAATTATATTTAAAAAATAAATTAATTTCTAAAAAAAAAAAATCTTAATATACTTTTTAATTTCCGATTAACGTAACGTAATAATCGTTTTATTTTACTTTTTAAAAAATGTTTCCATTTTAAACATAAAATTAACGATATATATTTTTAAGCTTATTAATAAATTTTTACACTTTAAACCAACCGTATAAAATAATAAAATATATACAAATAATAACATCGTTACGATTAAAAAATACGAAAAGATTAATATATTATTTCGAAATCTTAATAATACGAAAACGTTATATTTATATAATATAACGTATTACGAAAAGTTTATATATTACCTAATATTATTTCGATAACTTTAAAAAAAAGGTATTAATAAAATAATCGAAAAATTATTATTTTTATTCGAAATAAATATAATTAAATAATTATTAGGTTAATAAATAAATTTAATTAATTCGTTATAGAAAATATTAACGTAACAATCATTTACACAGCTTTTATTACTTATAATAAAGTGGAGTAGGGAGCAGGAATGGGTGCAGCTGCTGCCGCAGCTGTTGCTACATACTACTGCAAGCCACGTCAGCTACAGCTTCTAGCTGTTTCCATCTGCTTCGCCGCTGGGCATCTCGGCTATGGCTAGTAGGTCGGCGACGTCTATATATTGCTAACCTGACAACCTGTGTATCTAGTCTTTCCAGACCACGGCATTTCCATAGCGAGTACTAACGTCCGACATTTCTTTTCCTCCTAAGCACCGATCAAGAGGTTCTGCGTACAACAACTTTGACAAGCCCTGTCCCAATTCATCTGGCTGCCAAGGAGAGGAGACTGGCTTTAGTTAACTGCCGAGGCAACTCTTGATCTCCGATTATCAGACGGAAGAGATAAGGTCCTGATCAGAAGCGCGATTACGACTACGATTACGACTATGCAGACCTGATAACGACTTGCGGTAAACGACCGATAATTACGATAACGACGCGACCTTTTTCCGATTAATAAAAAAGTTATTAATCTGTTTAAGTATACTACCTTATCTAAAAATATAACATTATTTAAAAAGCGGCAAAAAAGTATAAGCGTAAACGGTAACCGATATCGGAACTTAACCTAATTAACCAAATTTTAAACCGATTACGTAATTAAGGAAATAATATATATAATACGAAAAAGATTACGTAACAAAATAAAAAACAAAATTTAATTAATAAAAACTAACAACCCAAATTTATATCGTTAATAACGTAATTATTCGCATTTTAATTAAATAAAATAAAATAAAATAACAATAAAATTAACGATATAAATCGGATTATAAATATAAACAAAAAAAGGAATAAGGTTATAAAATTATTTATATTACGTATAAAAAAATTATCAAATAAGGTATAATATTTTTTAATATAATATAAAAATTAAAAAGAAATATTATAAAAAATATTTTAAATTTTTATAATATTAATCGGATAATATTTTACTTAGTTATTATTAAATAATATTATTTAGAATTTTTTTTTCATTTATTTTAAATATTACAATATTTAAATTAATAACAAAAATATTAATAAATAAATTAAAAAAAGTATAGTTTAAGATAGATTAATATTAAATTATTAATTAGGATGAAATTAGTCGAACGGATAATAAAAAAAGCTTCTTTAATTTTTAAGTTCGAAAAAAATATATATATATTTAAAATAATTATTACGGATAATTATTTATTTTATACTTAAATATATTATTAATAAAGTAATATTTTAAAAGCCGAATAATTTTAAAATTAAAAGTTTCGATTAATTTAAAATAAATTTTAATAAGTTTTTCAAAATTCATTTAAATATTTGAAAATTATTATTTAAATCGAAAAATAATACGGCTTATTATTATTATTAAAGTTTTTTAATTTTTAAAGAAAATTAAAAGTTTATTTTAAATATTACCGCTTAATATCGTTTAATAAATAATTTATATAAAAGTAAATTAAATAAGGTTAAAGTTTAAAATAATTTGATTAAATTTTTAAAACTTGTTAAAGATTTAAATATATAAATAGTTTTTGGAATTATTATTAAAATATCAAAGAAAGGAAAGATTCTATAAAGATATAAATTTTTAAAATGCTTTATAAAGTTTATAATATTTATATCGAACGTTATATCTTTCGGATAAATTAATTAGCTTAAATATAATTTTCTTTTATTTATTATAAATAAGTTTTCGGTTTATATAATATTTTTAAATTTGTTAATTTATTTAAATTTTAGTTTTTTAAATATTAAAATTACCGATCAGATTAAAGTAATTATTAAATTATATAAAAAATTTAAGTTTACAAAATTTAATTCATTTATCGAATTATTATTTTAAATCGATAACATTAATATAAAAAACCGAATTAAAGCAACTATTAATAAAATAATTAAATAGAATAACGTAATTAAAATTATTTTAAAAATTTGTCAATTATAAAACTTAAAGTAAATTCGAATTACCAAAAATTAATTAAGTATTCTAATTAAGAAAACATAATAAAATAATTTTAATTAAGTTTATTATTATTATTTGAAGTATGCCGTGAACGTAAAAAATATTTTGAAAAGAATTAAATAAAAAAAGTAATTAGTTAGCAAAAATAAATATATTAAAAGTTTGTTAAAAGAATTATTAATCGGTTATTTCGGAAAAATTATTAATAAATCTTTTATATAATTTAAGGATTTGTACGTAATAATTTACGATAATATTTTTATATTAAAAGAAAAGTTAGGTTATAAATAAAGTTATATTATTTAAATATAAAAAACGTAAACGATAATAAAAAGACGTCCGTTTTAAAATCGATTAAAAAAATAAAAATTAGTCTTGTTCGATTTAATAGTTTAAATAATAATAATAAAAATTTTTTTGTTAACGATAATTATTATTAAGTTGAATTAATTAAGTATCGGAAACTACGAATATATTATAAAACTTAAAAATTAATTAAATTTAATAAATTTAAAATTTTGAAATTTTTAAAAAGAAAATAAAGAATTAAAAACCCGTCCGTATTTTATAATATTACGTTTTATTAAAATAAGAAACATTTTAAGTTTATAATTATAAAGCCGATCCGTTAATTAATAAATAAATTTTTAACTTAATAAATTTAATCCTAATTTTTATTATAATTAAAATAATTTTTATAATCGAAAAAGTTATTAAAGTAAATATTAAGGCCGTAACGGATAATTTAATAATTTTAAGCTTAATATTTATTAATTTTGTTATAATTTTAGATATAATATATATAAATATAATTTATTTATAAATATAAAAAATACGGCATTAATTTTATTTAATGATAATAAATATATAATATTTTTTAGAACTTTATATAATTAGGTTACGTTAAATATAATATAATTTCCCTAAATTTTAAAAAGTTTAGTTATTAATTAGCAAATTTTATTTTAAATATTTTTTTTAATATGATTTATAGTATTCTAAGCTTTTTCGGTCGATTTAAGGAAAAATTATAATATTTTAATCGGCGAGCCGAGATGTACCGAAGCGAAAAAAACCGGTTATTTAATCCCAATTAAAATATAATTTAACCTAACCTTATTAAATTATTAAAGTTTATAAGAATTTTAAAGGCGAACCGATAAAAACGTAACATTAATTAAGGCCGTATAACAGAAATTAATATAATATATTTTATTAAAGATAATAAAAAGCCGTTTTGTAAAACGGTACTTATATATAATTAGTTATAAAATAACTTTATCGAAAATAAAGGTATTTAATATTTAAAGGAAATCCATATCTTAAAGGTTAACGACTTTAATTAACCGGTTATATTTATTAACGTTATAATAATTAAACGTATTAATAAAAAGGAAAAAAAGTTCGAAAACGCGAAAAAGAACCAAAATTAATAATAATAAATTAATATAAAACGAACCTTTATTTTGAAATATAAAGGTCGTATTTAAATTAATAATGTTAATTAAAAGGATTACGTTATTAAAACAGATAACATTTTTAATTATAAAGGCTTAATTAATAAATATGTTATTTAATTTTTTTAAAAGAAATTCGAAAACATTTTTAAAAAAAGTTTAAAATTATTTAATCCGAATTAATTAAAGCTTATCCGGATTTTAATAAAGCCTTTAAAAACTTGATAATTACTAAAATTTTAAAAGTATTTCATTATAAAAATAAAAAAATAATTAAAATAATTAAAGCCGAAATATAAAGATTCAAGCTTTTAAAAATGAAAAGACTTTTTAAAATCCTGATTATAAATATAAAATATAAGGCCGAAAGTAAAAAAAGCCAAAGATTTATTAATTTAATAATGCAGCCTAATAAAATATATTATCCCGTTATTTAAACTAGCAGATAAAATAAGTTATAAAAGCGAAAAAGATTTAATTAATAAAATTATTAATATTAAAGCTAGGTTTAACGTTATTATTTTATTATATATTAAACGATACGGATTAATAATGCCAGAAACGCATATATTTTTTATAAATCTTAATTTTTAACAAAAAACTTTATTTAAAGGTATTATCGAGACCTTTATTTAATTAATTGGCTAATTATTAACTCTTTCTTTGTTCATTATCGATAACTATTACGTTACGTAGCCGTTAATATAACGACTTATATTTATAATTAAATAAAAAAAGTTTTAAATATAAATTTTAAAGTAATAAAAAATACCTTAAAGTTTGACTCGATAAAAATTATCATCCCCTTGGTCCTAACTGTAAAAGTTATTTATAGTATTCGTACTAACGAAAAGCTTAAAAAAAAGTAGCCGGTAAAATTATAAGCTGTTTTACTGGCGAAAACAAGCTTATAAGCGAAAATACGGACGAATACGTTATAAGCCCTTACGTTTTTTAGATTAATAATATATATATTAATTAAAATTTTATAATAATTTAAAAGGTTATAAGTAATAAGTTAAAATCCGGAAATATTATCTTAAGTTTATTTAACGATAAGGAACTTGTATACGCCTTATATAGAATTTAATTGGAAAAAATACGCGATAAGATTAATAATAAGCGGACCTTATAAATTAATATAATATATAAGCCGAAATAAGAAAAGGTTGTTTCAATCGATAATATATTATTAAATAAATTAATATTACTTGGAAATTCCGATTAAAAAATTAAAAAGTTTAAAAAAGTTTAAAAAGTTATTAATTAAAATAGAAAAAACTTAAGGAATTTAGTATACTATTAATTACCTTGTTTTTTAAGTTTATTACCATACCGTAAAATACCCGATTTATCAAGGAAAAAATTAAAGTTATTTTTAATTAATTTAATAACAAATCTAGCCGTATTAAAAATCCTTTTTTGTAAAGATATTATTTTAACTTAAAATTAATATAATTAAAGCAAAATTAAATTAAATATTGGATTAAATTATAAAATCCGGATAATTTTTTATAAAGCATAATAGATTAAAGGTATAACGGTACCGGCTAACTTTAAAAATAAATTAATCGATATATTATAAATACGTATTTAACGACAAATATTCGAATAATTTCATGCCGTATATAAAAATGCTTAATTTTTTGTTAAACAGTAAGATAATAACTTATAATTAATTAATTTTATAATTAAATTTAACGTTATAATCTTCCGAAATATGTTTATATTAAAGAATTACGATAAATCCTTTCCGGATTTTTTATATATTTATTAATTACTTTAATAAATTTCTTTTCCGGTTATAATTAAGTTATATTATTTTTAGTTAATAAAGATCTTATTATTTTTGCAGTTTTTTTGAAATCTTTTTAAATATATTAATATATTTATAAAAGTTATTAATTTTATAACTTATTTTTGCCGTATAATAAGGAGAATTTTTAACGATTTGATAGCAGATATTACCCGGTTATTTGTCGACGACGTCGGTATTAAGGGTTTAAAGACAAAATATAATAATAAAAAGATTTTTTCCGGGATTCAGCGATTTGTATATAAACATATCGTTAATATAAATAATACTTTTTTTCACTACAAGTTTATTAGTATATCGATTAATATAAAGAAGTTTTAATAATGTCAAAATAATCGTTATGATAGAATTTTGTTACGGGATATATAAATAACGATTAAATATAATTAAACTGGAAAAGAATTTGGAAATTTTATTATATAAAAACGTTTCGAAGGTTAAAGTTTTTCTGTGTATCGTTATTTATTACCGGATTTTTGTTATATATTTTTTTATTAAAACCGAACTTTTTATACGGTTATTTCGAAAAAAATAACCTTTTATTTAGGAATTTAATTAAACCCGTATTATAGAAAATATAAAAAAAATGATTATTATTATTTTAACTTTGTTGACTTTGGATTATAATTTTATTATAGATAAAATTATTATAAAAACGAACGTAAAAAGAAGTATTTTTGGAAATATTTTTGGTTAATTAATTAATAATATCGAATATTTTGCGTATTTCGAAAGTAGTATATAAAGAGGCGTTGAATTAAATTATGATATTAACAAATCAAAATATTAAATTATTTTTAAAGTTTTAAGAAAATTCCCAAAATATATTTATAGAATTTAATTTATATTAAAAATTAATTTCAAGGTATTAATAATTTAAATTAAAAGCTTTTTAAGTTTATTATTTAAAACTTTTTTTATCCGTTAAATTAATAAAATAAAAATAATTAATTTTAAAATTAAATATTTCTAATAAAAGGAATTTAACCACCGATAATTTATTTCGAAAACTGCTTAAAACTTTTAACGCGTTAAACGATTAATAAGAAAAAAAAGTTAATAATTTTATTAATAGTTAATTAAACGTTATTCGATTTAACTTTATTTTAACCGGTATAGCTTTAATCTTTATTAAAACAGATAAATAAGGATTTCTTATTATAAATTAATTTAAAGAATTAAGAAAATACGTTAAATTTTTTATAATATTCAATTTTTTTAATTAATTATATAAAGTTTTAATAAAAAAAAGATATTTTTAAAGCTAAAATGTTAAATTATTTTTTTAGGACGATATTTTATAGCGTAAGGCGGATAAAATAATACGGTAACTGTAAAGTTATCGTTATTAAACAAAAACGATTTACGGTAATGAGGTAATATTATAAAAATTATAGTTACAAAGAACAAATTTAATTTATTATTAACGAAAATATTTGGTTATATTCGAAAATTAATACAGACGTATATAAAATATTAAAAGGTAATTAATTAACGGTTCGAAAAAAGTTATAACTTTTCGTTACTTATTAATATAATTATTATTTAAATAATTAATATTTAATTTATATTTAACAATAACGGTTATAAGGTTACTGTTAAAATAAAATATAAATTGTTCGATTATTTAAAAGTTAAAATTTTACGTTTTATTACGTTAATAATAATTAAAAAGTTTTTAACCAAGTATATCTTTTATTGATACAATATTTCGATTAGAATTTTAATAAATAAGAGCTTTTAAAATAAAGATAAAATAATTAAAATTCATCATATATTTGGGATTTAAGGAAAGGTTAGAATTACGGATATTACTTGGCGATAAGGCCTAATTAAAAAAGATACGTTGCGATTATTAAAAATTTAATAAAAACGACGAATAATATCAGTAAAAAATAAATTAAGTTTTTACTTAAAATGATTTTTGCCGATAATAGCGTTATAAAAAGTTACGGTCTAAAGTTATATAAATTATTATATAAACAAAAAGCGTTTTTATAAATTAAAATAATTTTGCCGATATAAAGAATTATAATATAAAATTTTAATATTTTGGAAGAAAATTTAATTATTTAAATAATCTGATTTTTAAAAAAGAAAGTTAAAAACGTAATTAAGGTTATTAAAGTTATTATTAATTAACGTTATAAAGTTATTAAATTTATAAATTAAAAAGATAAAAATAAAATAAAACTTTTTTTTTTAAAAAATAAATAATTTAATATTATTATATAATACGTTTTAATATTATTATATAATACGTTTTGATATATAAATATTTTTAAAAATATAAAGCTAAAATATTATTAAATTAATTTGTATTTAATTAATAATATTATTAATTTAGGTCTTTATTATTTAAAAAAAGCTTAATAAAACGAAATTTTAAAGGATTATTTTTGTTAATTAATTAGAATAATTTATAAAAAATAAAAAAAGATATTAAAAGTTAATTAATGTATAAACGAATAATTAAACGAAATTATTTATCGATTAACTTAAGGACAAAACATTAAATATTTTAAATATTATTAATATTAAATTATTAAACAATTAATATTTTAAAAATTTAGAATTTATAAAAATAAATATTAAGATATAAATATTTAATAATTAATTTAAAAGTTACGTAATTATAAACGATAATAATATACCGGAAACAAATGGATTAAAAAGAATACGATTAATTATAAAAAGTTAAAATATTAAAACCTTATTACGTTTTATTATTATTTTGTACGATATTCACGATATTTTATTTATAATTAATGCATTTAATTATATTTATCCGGTATTTAAAATCCGAAATATATTTTCTAATTTTATTTCGAAATTAATTTTTATCGACTATTTTTATAATCGGGTAAATTTTATTATAAATATTTTTTTTAATTTATAATAACTATTCATAATTTGTTTTAAAATATTTAAACCGATTATTCCGGAAAATATAATTATAACTTTTAATAAATTTAATATAATTATTATAAAATCTTTAATAAAATTCCGGAATTAATTAATATTTAAAAGATAAGTCGATATTATATTCATTAAATTATTTTAATATTTTAATATTATTATTTATACAATTTATATGGTATAATATTAAATACTTTGAAAATTTAAATAAATAAGTTAATAATATATTAAAGGTTTTTGGTAAAAAATAATATAAAAAGATCCGTAAGTTCGGCCGGAAATATTTCAACGTATATAAGATAAAACGGTAATTTTTTATTTTTGTTTGGGAATATAGCGATTATATTAAATTAAATATTGGTAATTATTTAAAAGTTTCTTTTTTAATTTGGTATCGTATATACCGACCCGTAGCTGTAAAGCCAACTAAATTAATAAATATAATTTTAAATATTTTATATTAATTAATAAAAATTTAATAAAAATATTATAAAGAATTAAAAATATTTATTTTACTATGTTTAAATGTTATATAATGTATAAATATTTTGGTCTTTTTAAAATTAAGTTAATTTCTGTTAACGTTTAATTTAAAGGTTAAAAAAAATATTTTAATATTTAAAAATAATTTAAAAATAATTTAAAAAGCCGATTAATAATACGTAAATTTATTAAAATAATTAAAGTTATTAATAAAAACCTCGAAATAATGTTATAAAATTAAAATATTTTAAAAGATAAAGGTAGAATCGATATTAATTAATAATAATATATATTAAAAAGGTTAAAATTTAAAAAGTTATAAATTATTTATAACCGGTATTTGAAATAATAAAGTATTTTGATTAAATATTATATTATACAATTCATATTCAAAGGAAAAAGTTAATTTATAAATAAGCACCTAATAATATATTAAATTTTAAAGTTTGCGGATATTATTAAGGTTATATAAAGGTTTAATATTCCGATTAATAGTTAAAGTTTTATTAATATAATAAATTATAAGCTTACAAAATATAGTTATATTTAATATAATTAAAGTTTTATAACGTTAAATAAAAATATATTCGAATTTACGTATATTTTGTTTAACCTTACGATCGACGGGCTTAATATTACTAAAACTTGATAATTTAGTATTTAATCCAGCATATCTTTTAATGGACGATTTTTTTATAGAATTAATAAATTTATTTCAGTTTATATTTTTAGGAAAATCTTAGATATTACGTAGGTTTAATAACTTGCAGGAATTTATGATAGTATTAATTAGAATAACGGGAATGATTATATATATGTTTAGGTATGTATTAGGTTTTAAAAATGGCTATAATCGGCAGGGAAAAGTTGGTGTGGTTTATGGAAAGAAAGTTATAAAAGAAGTGTAGGTGCAGAAATGATTGCATAATTGATTAAAGAAACGTACCGCCGATTATATCCCTTTTTATACAATATCGAATGAAATTATCAGGAATTTCCTTGGCGTATACGTTTTTTTTAGGGCAAAATTCAGTGTATTGACCCTGTGTACACCTGATTAGTTGCGCGTATAAATCGCTGTCACTTTCTAACGAATCCCTGCATTTATATAACTTGATATTTATAGCCTACCTATATTTTTATATACTTACATCTAGATATGGATATATTTACATCTATATATACCTGCATACCATATATTATTTTTATTTATTATTTTATGTTTTTAGTTATTATAAATTATCTTCGTTGTACCTATATATCCTGATCAGCTTAACATTAGTTATAATGTTATTGTTTAAAAAACGTATTATGTAGAGTAAAAAGGAGGGATTTAAGAAATTAAATATATTATATTTTAAAGATTCTAATTAGTTTGTTAATATACTTATATAGGATATCGATGATATGGACCGCGTATTACGCAAGATGTATAATAAAGGTTGCGGCCTTTATTCCTTTATAATATTACCCCTGGAGTTTTATTTTAATCGGTTTATTTTTATTACCTTATATAATAAAGGTGATAGCTGTTTATAACGAAAAGTTATTTTACCTTTTTTATAATCCGATAAATTTTAAAATAACGTAGTATCGGCCGAATTATAACAAACCTTTATAATTATGCAAAACGAAAAATATTTATAATTTTAATATTTTATAACCGTTATTTAAATAATCGTTATATATATTTTATCCGGAATTATAGTTATTATTTTAAAAACCGGAAAGATAATTAATAAAATTTAAGTTATTATTATCCTTAATAAGATAAAAAAACGGTCCGGGTTTAAAATCCGGAATATATTTAATTTATTACTTAATTTAAAATATTAGTTAGTAACAAAAAAAAGGTTATTAAATTAATACGTTATATATCCGATTAAAAAAATTATTATACTTTTTAATATTTACCCGTTCAAAAAATGTATTAAATTATTTTTGCAAAAGTATCGAAAGGTTTAAAAAGATTCAGTTTTTAATAACTTACCTGTACGTGTAGCGTTTGTTAATCTATCGTTTTAGAATATATTTTAAATTTACGGTTTATAAATTATTTATGCGTTTTATTTTATTACTTATAATTTAAATTAATAAAATAAATTTGTATTATTTAAAAAAGTTATTATGTAAAATAATATAAAGAAAATAATTAAAGTGTATTTTAAATTTAAGTTAAAAAAACCATATTTTAAAACCTGCGAGATTATAATTTGGCAAATTGTTATCCCCGTTTAACGACGAAAATAACAAGTTAGATATTGGTAAAGTTTTAAATTTTAAAAGTAATTAAAAATTAAATTTAATTTTTCCTAATTAAAAAAAAGAAAACTTTAAAAAGTTCATTTTATAAGTTACTGCATTTCCGATGCCTTTTTTATAACCTATTTGTCCTAAAGATACATTATCGACATAACGTTTTAAATTTATTTTTAAAACGAAATACATATTTCGACCGGCCATAAATAATTAACGAATATAAATAATAATAAAAGGCCGGTATAATATACCGTATAAATAAGTAAGAAATATTTATAAGATAATGCTATAACGACCAAAGCTATATTTCCCTTAAAGTTGGCCTGGTTGCCCTAAGTATAAAACTTCGATCGTTAAGCAGGAAAAAAAAATTAGGTATAAAAGGAAAAAAAAAAAGCCAAATAACGTAAAAATTGGGCTAAACGCAAAAAACGAAATCTTAAATTAAAGAAACTGGAAAATAAATTACGTAAACGGTAATGAAATTAATTAATAAATTTTATATATATTTTATAAAATTAAAAGTTAATTAAGTTAAGTGTTTATTTAATTATTTCTTAAAATAAGTTAATAATAATTTTATTTTAAGAAAAAAGGGTTAAAATAAAGCAAGGTATAAAGCCGGATATATAACCTAACCAATCAATTAATTAGTACTTATTATATATTTTTAACTGTTTTTTTTTTTGCTGGGCGCAACCACGAGAACATCACTATTTATTATTTATAGCTTTTGCTTTTAATTAGTTTTAATACCGGAATACAGTTTACGTTACCTTCATTATCTCTTAAACCCTGGGCTCACTTGTAACACGCTCTTCGATTATATACTGATCAGGACCGAATTTCCCCGTTCCAATTCAATAAATAAAACGTTAACTTATAAACAAAAAAACCTTTGCGTATAGGTAACGGTAATATATAATACTTAAAATTAAGTTATCCAAATCTTAAAATAATTGTTTAATTATAATTTCATATAAAAGAATTTACTTAAAAGGTTTTATAATAACCGAATATTAAGTATATAATAAAACGAAAGCCAAAAAATAAATACGTTACGAATTACGGAAAAAGGTATCCCGATTTGGATAAAAAATCGCCGTCGACTTTACAAATTTCGAAAAAAACCTAAAAAGGTACAAATATATTATATTCATTATTGACATATACTTAGGATTTATTTGAAATATTTATTTTAAAACCCGAAAGTAAAATATATTAATTATAACGTTTCGATATCTTTTAAAAATCCTAAAAAACCAAAATAAGGGGTTTTTACAAATAATTAAATATAATAATAAAGTCCTAAAAAATTACTGATTTTGAAATATATTTTAATTACCTTTTTTTAATATTAAACTTAAGCTTTTAAAACCGAATATATAAAATTAAAGCGGGAATATAAAACGCTTAAAAAATATGATCAAAAAAAAAACGATTATAATATAAAATAACGTTAAATTATTTACGTTTTTAATCGTATATATTTTTAACATAACAGTATATTTATATAACCGTATTCTTAAAGCCGCCTTTTTTTAATAAATCTTATATAAAGATTATTATATTTATTTAACGTATAAAAACGGCGTTATAACATATAATTAAAAATTTTAAATGGTTTATTTATAAGTTTATAGTTATATAACCTACGTTATAACGATTACCGTTATAAAAAAAAATAAAGATTTTAAAAGTTAAATTTTAAAATATAAATTAACTTTTTTATTGGTTATTAATTAATTAATATTTATAAAATTTAAAACCCGTTAACGAATAAGGTAATCGTTATTTAAAACGTCCAATTTAATAAAAAAGTTACTTTTTTAAGTAATATTAAAAACCTTAAAGATAACCTTTTTTATATTACGGAAAGTAAGTTGCAAAAATTACTTTAATAGGTAAAAATATTTAATTAAATTAATAATTATTTCATTTATATCTAAAAAGAAAATAAAATTTAAATGAAATAATTTAATTATTAGTTAAAAATAGTTTTAAACTAATATAAATATCGAAAAAATATATAAAATAAGGAAAAATAAACTTATTTATATAAAATTAATTACTTTTATATAACCGTTATATTCGAATTATTTTTAATTTTTAAATTATTTTGATTCTTAACGTTTACTTTAATAATTATTATAATTATTACGCCGACGAAAATAATAAAGGTAACGTTAAATTTTTATTATATTATTTAATTTAAGGTAATAATAAAAAATAAAAAGTTTTTATAAGTCGAAATTATTTTTCCGTACGTTTCGTGTTATAAAAATGTTATTAAAATTAATTATAAAATATAATAAGCCGTATTTAATGCACAACGGATAATCTATTTTATAAATATATATAATAATCGGTTAATAAATTGTAAAAACTTAAGGAAATTAAAAATCCGAAATATATATTATTATAATCGAAAAGGTTTTATGATAATACGTATGGTACCGAAGTTATAAGGCCGGATATATAGGCGAGATTTCCGCTACCGCCGTAAAGCTATAAAAAGCTAAATATATAATTTTTAAAAAAATTTTCAAAAAAAATTAAAAAGGTTTATTTATAAAGTTATGAAAAATATAGTTTTAAAAGGTTATTAATTAAATTTTTGTTAAAAAAATTGGTTTTAAAGTATATATAAATATATATTTAAAAATTTAATAAATATAATTAATTATAAAAGTATAAAACTCGTTTCGTAATACTAAATAATTAGAAACTTAAAAACGTTTATAATAATATATGCGTATTTATATTCGTTAAAAAATCATTTCGAAGTTTAATTATTATTACGGCAAAATTTAATTTAAAGCTTAAATAATATAATATTATAAACGTTTTCGTTAACGTAAATCTAGTTTATAAAATTTATATAAAGATATTTTTAAACTATTTATACCGTAACAAGATATTTTCATTTAAAAAAATATTATACAGATTAAAAATGTTACCTTTGTTTTAAAAAAATTTTAAATTTTGTTTTATTTTTTAGGAACTTTATTATTTTATTTATTAAAAAGTACTTTTTTTTCGTTTTTGTAAATAATATTATTACGGTGTATTATATGGAAAATTAAGACCTCGTTAATTAATTAATATAATAAATATAAAAACGGTATACCTTTATAAAAAATAAAAATTTATAAAAAGTTTTTGATATCGAAATAATTAAAAATAAATGGAAGAAAAAAAATTTGGTTATTTTAATTTAATTTTTTTAAAAAAATTTAAATAATTTTTTAACGATATTTATAATAAAAATTATATTATTATTAAATTTTAACCTAACTTATTTAAACTGTATTAATAAATATTAAAAAAAAATTAATTTCATTTTATACGTTATAATCAATATATAATTTAATATATTATTTATAATATTTAAATTTATACGATTTAATTTAAATTTTAATAACGTGTATTATAAAATAATAAATCGAATTTAATTATATTTAATTAGTATTAAAACGTTAACGTTATAATTCGGCGGCAAGAATGTATTAAATATTTAAAATATCGTTTATTTCGTAAATAGTATATTTAATCGAAAAAGGTTTAAAATATACGTTATAAAATTATTTAAAAAAATAAAAAAATAATAAGTAAATAAATAAAATATAATAATTATTTTTATAATCGAAATAAAATTATTATTTTTTACGTAAATTATTAAAGAAATTTAATTTAATTTTTAATAAATTCAAAAATTAAAAACGGGCTTAAATATAAAACCGTTAAATATATAATACGATAATTAAAAAATAATATAATTAATTAACGCCAACCTAATTTTATTAAAAATAAATTTACTATATATAAATATGTATAATTATTAATTATAAAAAATATTAAAAAGGAATTTAATTAGGGTAGATTACACGCTTACGGGTAGTATATTAATTAATAGATTATTTAAAATTTTATTACGGAAAATCTTTTCATATTTTAGGAGATAGTTAGAATTAGTAAATATTATAAAAATATTAAATCGATAAAGAAAAGTTTTAGAAAAAACTTTAAACGAAATATTAATTAATTAAAAAGAATTAATCGTAAAAAAAAATGAATTATAACTTTAGGAAATAATAAAATATAACGATTAACGTTATAAATATTTTAAGGCGTTAAGGGGGTATGTTAGCTAGCTGGGAGATACGTAACGTACCCCATAAACGGAAAGGTTACCTATTAATCGGCATATACATGTTCCGTGGCTAGATTACCAAGAAGCTGAACGTGTCCTACAGCACACGCAGTTAGCCTAATACAACAACACAACTGATGTCCCCTATATCTGACATATATTCCAGGGGGACTCTATTTGTCAGCTAGCAGGGGGTGCGCTACCACCCTATGTCCCCGACTGCCATAAGGTCACACAGTAAGTGGCAGCGGCGTTCGCGCTAACCATATATGGAAAAAGGCCCACTTTGTCGATACATGGGAAGAACGCGGGTTGAAACGGGTGCAACGCGGTTGCAGCGGTTATATCAACTAGCTTTCTATCGTTATTAGCTGTTAGTAACCTTCTATTTGCTATGTTTTAGGGCCAGATAGGGAGGAAATATATAGTTAGGGCAACGCCAAATTGGCTTAAGGGTAATAGGAAAGGTGCTATAAATCGGGCTTTAACATTAAGGGTACGCTCCCGTTACGATATATATAATGTGCCGATTTGTACCATTGACAGATGTTGGTATATATATTAACCCCGAAATTTAGTTGCCTCACTAAAATCAGGCCCCATTTTTGAGGTTGGGGCTGCGCCTTGCCTTACTAAAATCAGGCCCTATTTTTGAGGTTGGGGCTACGCCTACGGCGTAGGCGTGGCTAAAACCTTCGGCTCTAGAAGTACCTGCAAGGGTTAAATATACCGACTAAACCTTATTAAAAAAGTTTTTCATAAAAATAACAAAACTTTAAAAATAAAACTTAATATCTTAATATAAAATTTTTATTTATTTATTAATAAGTTTATATAAATTATTAAATATAATTTTAATTTAACGTTATTTATTTTATTATTACGAAAAATTAATTTAATATTATTAATATTATTATTTTATATATAAATATATTTTTAATTAAAACGAAATTATTATTATTAATTAAATTAAATAATTAAAAATTTATTTATTGGCATATTATAATTATATATCTCTTTTTCGCTAGCATAATAATAATATAACTTTATAAATTAAAATAATATTATATAAAATTTAAAATTATTTATAATAAATTCCGAAATATATTTCTTTTTTAATTAACTAAATACGTAAAATATATTAAATTATTTAAAATAAAGATTTTAATTCTTTAAAAGTTTAACCTTTTAAAATAAATCGTTTATTTTTATTTAATACTTTTATTAATGTTTTACCGCTATAAACGTTATTAATTTATACATTAATATTAAATATATAATTAATGCAAGATCGAATTGGTTCAAGCCTTATTTTCTAAGCTAAGCCAAATATATAGAAAATTATTACACGATATAATTTATACGATAACTATTATATCCAGTATTTTCGAATACGATAATTAATTAATAATTTTACGGTTGAAATAAATTAATTCCTCAATTTTACAAAGCTTTATTTTAAAGCCGACTGCTGGGCCTTTATAAGCACGTAATTTCTCGATTAATGGCGGCTTAGGAGGCTTATATACGTAATTACCGATAAGTTTTAACCGTAATAAACTTTATACCCGTTACGGATTTGACAGGGTTAATATAATTTAAAAGATGTTAAGTTTTATACGGTAAACTTTAAAAATAAACTTTAAAAATAAACCTTAAAGGTAAATCTTAACGGTAAACTTTAATTATGCAAAAAAAATTAGCATTTTCCCGAACTTTCGTTAATTTCGATCGTTTTTATACTTCAAAAAATATTAATACGATAATTAGGTAAAAAATATTTAATATTAAATTATCTTTTCTAATTACTTAAAATATTATGCTACATAATTTTAAATATATAATTTTAATAATCCAAAACCGCAAAATTACGACGAAAACCGTTTTATTAACAATATAAAAATACTATAAAATTACTAAACGAACTAAAATTATCGATATTATTATCGATCCAAAAAGTTTTTTTTAACATAATCGATTTCGGTTTTTAATTTTCAGATATAATATAATTCGCGAAAAAACGGTAATCGAATTTTATAAAAATATATACCGGAAAGTATGGCGATTATAAAGGTACTATTGGCGAAACTAAAAAATAGTAACAAGCTTAAAAACTTTAAAGTTCAAATTTTGGAACGATATAAGGAGAATTACGAGCGATAATTTGCCCGGCTGCTCCGGATTACGAAAACCGCCCAGAACCTCGATAAGAATCGACGTGGATAGGAGCTGCGGAATAAGGCAGTCTGCGAGGGGAATGGGTTTAGTAAAGCCTAGGAAATAAGGTAGCAATTTATCATTTTATGCAATTTTGTTTATACGATCACGTCTTTTTTAAGGAGAAAATATATAATTAATAACCTTATGAAAACTTTACGTTATCGACTTATTTATGTTATATTAAATATTATACTTAATAAATGAAATCAGATTTTATATAAAAAAAGGACTAAGTTAATGCGGCATATAATTTAATTTTTTAAGAAATTTAAAATTTTATTATTATTATTAAAATAAACTTCGAAAAATCTTTAATTATTTAAACCTTTATTTTAATAATGAATTTAATTATTATTTAAATGGTTAATTTTTTATTATTATTAAAATAAACTTCGAAAAATATGTAATTATTTAAAACTTTATTTTAAGAATTAATATAATTATTGTTTAAATGGTATCATTAATAAAATTAACCGAAAAATAACAAATTTTTATATTAATAATACCATATTTTATTTTTATTTTAATATTTATAGATACGAAAAAAACTGAATTTAAAAATACTTAAACGTATAATTACTAAATAATATAATTATATTATTTTCGGCTATAAATAAATATTAAATCATTAATTCTAAACTGCCATAAATAATCTTATTTTTAAATAACGATATAACTTATTTATTACTAATAAAACATATTTATTATTAAAATAAAAAGTTTTCCGGATTAAATTTGTTTATATAAGTAACTTACCTTTTATTTTTTTTCCTTATATATATTAATTTACGTATATTGTAATTATTAATAACGTTATAAAAGAAATTATAAAATATAATTATAAATTAGAAACCGGTAATTTAATATTAATTACCCCGAAATTAATAATATTATTTTGCTTATATTTATAAAGTAAGGTTCGAATTAAACGTATTTAAATTCTTTAATACTTAATATATTGAAAGTATATAATATTAACCCTAGGATTTAATTCAATAATTTACGTATTATGATTAAAACCAATATTTATATTAATAATAAAACGAAAATTATAAATATTTATAATTATTTAATTAAAATCTTAATAAATCGAAAGTATTTATTAAAAATTATAAAAGAAATAATTAAATTTTATAATATTAAAATACATTACGAAAACCAAGTTTATATATGTAATAAATCAAAATAATTTAATAATTTAATCCGTATCGTAATATTTATTATCAATTTTAATTAAATATAAATATTCCGGATATTAATTAAATAATGTAATGAAAAATTCTGAAAGGCTTTTCGTTAAAGGATTTATAATAATAATTTAATCGCTCGGTCCGCGATTTTAAATAACTAAATATAATTAGGTATAAACAAATTATAATATTTATATTATATTAAACGTTTAATCGGTGTAAAACTAAGCCGTTTATTATAAAAAAGGTTAAAATAGCGAAAAACATCTAGGTCCGGCAGGCCAAAAACCGTACCATTGTTAAAAATATAAAAATTATAATGAAAATTAACGTAATTAATTTAAAAAAAAAAGATACGTAATTTATTGCAAATAATTCCGATTAAAACGAAATAATTATCGAATTTTAATCTTATTTTTCGGTTAATTAAAATAATATTTATAAACCTTTAAAATAAAATAATTCTAAATTATGGATTCGGACGAAAATAGAGCTTTAATAATATGCATTATTTAACGGCAAATATATTTATAAAATAATTTTAATATATTCTTTTAAAAAAAACGAAATTATTATATTAAAAAAACCGTAATAACTTTATTTCGGCTAAACTTTATTATAACTTATATATTTTTAATTTTATTCATATATTTAAACCTTTAAAAATAAAAATATTTATATAAAAATAATACAAAACCGGTTTATTAAAAAGGATTATTTAAGAAATAATAAAATCCTGGTATAAATAACGAACAAATATTTTTTTTATATAGTTTTTTCCATTAAACGATAACGAAATAAAATAAATATTTATTTTTATTAAATTTAAATAATTTTCATTTAATACGTTTCCGAATAAATTCAACAAAATTAAATGTTTTTATTTAATTTAAAACGTAATTAGATTACTTAAAATGGTTTTTGGATTTAAGAAATAATAATATTTAAACGTTTTAAAAAATTATTTTTTATTGGCTTTGGATTTAATTTATAAAAAACTCGTATTTTTTATATTATAAAAAATATAAACAACTTTTCGTAAATAACGGAATTCGTTTAATTTAAAATAATAACACCGTATTTCTATATTTTAAACCGATTTATATAAATTACGGATTATAATTATATTATAAATTCGATAAAGTTCGGAAAAAATTATATAACCGTTATAAGTTATCTCCTATTTTAATTAAAGTTTATTAATTATAACCGTATAATTTGAATTAATAATTAAGAACTTGATAATAATTTTAATAATTTAAATATTAACCCGATATACGGTTTATACGTTTTTACAGTTCGGAATTATAAGTCCGACTATTGTAATATTTTTATTTATACGCGTAATTTGTAATATAATAAATAATTTTAACTAAAAATCCGTGTTATTTTTTTATTTATAACGTTAATTTAAAATTTATAATTTTTTAATATATTTATTTTATTATAACTATTTTCGTTACCGTACCGTTTTTATTTAATACGTTTACTTTTATATTATTACCGGAATTGCCGGTATTACCAAAAACTAATAAAACATAACTTGATATGACGAATAAGATATCGGAAAATAAAGCCGAAATAATAATTATTATTAAAGTCGGAAAGTTACGGGCTAAAAATAAGCGGTACTTATTTAATAATAATAATAACCCTAATACCAGGTTAAAAATTAAAAAACAAAACCGGGCCGGCTTTTATTAAAATAGATAACAAAAAATATATTCGACTTTAAAGCAAGGTTACGGTTATTAATAAATAAGGTACATTAAATGTCAAAGTATAACGTTATAACTTTTTACAGTTTTTAACGCTATATTTTTAAATTCGTCAAAATACGAAACGTTATAAATATATTTTTTATTTATTTAAATCCTTACGGAATATTAACCTTATTTTAAAGTTTAAAATAATATTTTTTATATTAAATTAATTTAATTATATATAATGGCTAAATAATATAACTATATTTATTATTTTATTAATTTAAAATTCGTTAAATATTATATAAATATTAAATCTTTTCGGTCGGGATTAATTATATATTATTATAAATATATCTATAATAAATTTTATAAATTAAGGAAATTAACGAATTTTAATATTATATGTTATAAATTATAATTTATTATAACTATTAGTAAATTAATTTCTTTAATTTATAAACTTTTTTTTACGTCGTTAAATTAAATCTTTTAAATCCTATTTTCCGATTCTTTTTTCGCATTCGTTATATTAATTTTTAAAATATTTTTATGTTTTTAACCTTTGAAATACATTAATTCGAATCAATTAATTAATATAAAGAATTTATTATGTGGGTAAATAAATAATATTAATAATTTATTCTTAATATCGAGAAAGTTATTTTTTCGTTATATATATAATTATTTTGGCGTCCATTTTCTTTTAAAAAATATTAATTCGAAATATTTAAAATCCTGGTTTTATAATAAATTCGGAATTTTTACGTTTTATGATTTTATTCCTTTAATTAAAATTTTTGTCGATTCCGGTTTATTCGAACTGGTTAATTTAGAAATTTAATTAATATTTTCCGGGTTTTATTATTTATTTTATTATATTTTTTTTAGGAATCTTACTAATTTTATATTATTACGGGCAAATAATTTTCCAGGGGATTTAAAGATATTATGTATTGGCAAATATTTTAGTTTACGGTTTTTAAAATTTAATCTTTAAACGTAAAGGACATATAAAAATATAAAAATTTTATTATATAATATTGCACTTTTGTTTTCGGCGTAATTAAAATTCCGAATAAATTTTAATATTTTAAAATTTTAAAGTTTATATTTATATAACGAAAGTTAAATAATATATATAATTACCAAAGTTTTCGGTATTAATATTGAATATATTACGGTATTTAAAAATTTAATTTTTATATATAATTATTTATTCGGTAACCAATTATTTATAATCGTAAACTTTTTTTTCGTTTAATATTATAAACTAACGTTTATATAATATATATTATATATTTTATTAAAACTTTATATTCTTAACCGGACCCATAAAATTATTATATTCCTAATATTATCTATATTATGTAAATTATTATTCTTTATAAACATTCGAAAACGTTAAACAGTCCAAATTATACGAATTTCGAAAAAATAAATATCGATTAAATTTATAATATAAAGGATATTTATTGCGAATGTTCAAAACTTTATTATCTAGTAATTTGTATTTTTTATTTCATTAATTTTATTATTATATTTTAATATAATAAAAAAAAAGGAATAAAATTATATAGTATTTTATAATTCGTTTAGGTTTAATAAAAACGGAAATTAAAAATTTTTAAAATATATAAAGGCATTTTTTATTAACGTTTTATAAATTATATATATATAACCGAAGCTTCCGAATAATTATTTAAATATTATTCCGATATTATAGTTAATAAAACATACGTTAAAACTTATATAACAGTAAATAAATTACGTTTTTAAATATATTTTAATAAATTTAATTTCATTTAAGCCGTTTAATATTAAAAATTTATTAAAACTTTATTGAATAATATTTATAAATAATTTATTAGTTAATATAAAATTTTAAAAAATAATATATATATTTAAAATGAATTTAAAAATTAAACCTTATAATTAATATAAATCGTATTAAATAATTACTTAACAGCATTTATAACTTTATATAAGCTTTAATTTTTTATTAAATCGTTATATAATTTTCGGACGTAATTACCGGACTTTATTTTCTTAAATAATAATAAAATATTTTAATAATTACGTATATTAAATACCAAAAAATAAATATTTATATATAAATAAATTAAAAATATTTTAAGCGTACCGATAGTATTTTAAATTAATTAAGATAAAAAATAGAAATTAAAAAAGTAAAATATATTAAATAGGTTTTAAATATATATTAATAGTAATATAAAATATATAAAAATTTATAAATTATAAACAAATTACAAGGAAATCCGAAAATAATTTGTATAATTAAAATTAAAAATTAAAATTATATAATTATATATATATAAATAATTAAATCTATATAAATAGTTAAATTTATATAAATAGTTAAA